>PQWD01003859.1:0-197127 GCA_019425675.1 Leucinodes orbonalis | reverse complement strand
AAACTAAGCAAGATCACCTGGACTGCTTCTAAAGCGTGTTAACTTAGTCACGCGACAAGTCCTAAGGAAGTAATAACCCGGCATTGTTTAATGCAACATTAGCATTCTTTGTGCTACTTTGTGAACAAGACTTCATTGATCGTCACAGTGAAATGTTAAACATTAAAACAACGGTATGGGAACTTTAATGAAAAGCACTATCGTGACTAGGCCGGTAGCTGCATCAACCACACATGTCACATAGATTAATGATCCGATCTTGTTCGTTCTGCTTACAAAAATCCAATATGTGTTGATGTGTCAATGAAAGTTTTCATAACAACCACACACTTGATACTTTCACAGCAGAAAATACGTGCGTAAATAAGACATTTTATTTAATGTAATAAGAGGCAATTGAGAATACGGTGCACCTGTGGTAATGACGCATAAACATTTGAATGGTTCACAGAAATGCGTTCCGCTCCTTTAAGGAAATCATATGAAATTGTAGACTAAACGGAATGTCTTATTAACCAAACTAAGAAAAAAATCACACATTTACTTTTAAGTAGCCCCGTGGTACAAGCTGACCCACAACTAACGCAGAACTAAAGTTGCCGACATGTCGCTTGATCAGCGAGTTGATGTGTAGTGGGCCGGTCACATATGTCTCAGAACCGATGGCCGCTGGAGCAAACTAGTTCTGGAGTGACGACCGCGTCTTGGCAAGCATAACATAGGACGCCGTAAGACCCGGTGAACCGATAACTTGCCAAAAATTGCAGCGATATCTGGCACTGCGATTTGACGACGCAGGACCGAGCCTACTGCCTAGTCAGGGACGCTCTGAATCTAGTTTTTTTATAAGTCTGAATTTCTGTTGGTGCTACGTAGGTATATGTTTAAATAAACGCAAACAATGCTCTGTAATCGAAAGATAAATATAACAACAAAATGACATAGTTATTAGCGCCATGCACATTGTTGTTAAAAACACGCCTGTTGTAAAATAAAAAATATTTGAATAAAATTTTCCACGACTGGCCGACCTCTATAAATGATAAGATAAAATGATTTGCATTATTTAGGAAGCATTTGTGTACATTTTTTGCAAACTTTAGTGCAAAGACCCACTGAACTCATGGGTAAGATCAATGCGTAATTTGGTTCTCGTACATTACTTATACATTAAAATAAAATTGGAGTGTCTGTTTATAATATTAAAATAACCGTTTTTTACTACATACAAGAATAAATATACGATACATACACCAAAATAACATATTCCAATTTCAGATCCGCGTAATCTCTGAATTGGGTGGTCCTTTTATTAGCAGGTAGCTGACATAAAAATAAAAAACTCAGGCTGATTTTGTTAAGAAAAACTTTTTATTTTAATAACGCAATGTTGTTCTTTACGTGAGTTGCGCATTATAACGAATCGATATCAATAAAATTTTATATAAAGTTAGTTGACACTCTGGGTACATAGGCTACGGCATATTACTACGAGAGTACATATTTTACGGGGTTGGGGCACAACTAATCTCAAATAAACTTAAGTAAGAAGTCCCTATAATACTAAGTTTATTTTATATAGGAGTATATGCGATTCCAAGAACCCTAAGTAATGCTTCCAAGACAATAGAAATAAAGTGTTATATCATTACTTGATGATCTTTAAAACATTTGTCACATTCTTGTATGCTGTCATTCGCAATGAGTGTAATAAAGATAATTATAATGGCCTTATCTGATGTGACCTTTTGTTAAATCACAGCAGTCATCATCATTTATAGTTTTGGAGAAAAGGCATGACCGTACTTATTCATACGATAAAAAATGATACCTTAAACATTTTCTGGTAGAACATTGTTTTACATCACTTCCCTTAGTATTTTAGTTTCCTGAATATGATTTTGATTTCCTTGATCTTATCAAAATGCTTAGTTAATTTAACAAAAATCATTGTGTTCAATTGTTTAAATCCTTTTATTAAAAAAAGATCTGGTGACCTGTTAACACGCATCTTGTTTTTAATACTACAGCAACCTATATAAGTTGTTGCAATTGAATATCCAACAATCACTTGTAGTGATCCTTCAAATTCTTCCTGACAGAAAATATTAAAGAACTTAGGAAATCAAGAAATTGTTTCAATGTTGTCAAGTTCTACATAAACCAATTGGAGGTTTCATTAATAAGCTTACAGTTTTCCATCAATACAATTTTTATTCGCTATTTATAAGGATTATACCTAATAAGGTAAGGCTTTGATAATTACTTATAGTGATATTTGTTTGTATACCTAAAATATAATTAATTAATATAGAATAGAAGCATGCATGTCTAATGTTGTATTCTATAGACCTTTTAAAATACCGATATAATTACCGCATGGCGCGTACGGAAGTACGCACGATATTTTAAAGAACAATCAATAATGTGTGATGTAATTTACTCCATATCCGCCACGCTATTAGTTTATACTATAAAACTTATGTTAGTTGATAGCACAAACATATTTAGTTACACCATAAATAATTTTGAAGTTTTAGTAAAAATATAATAAAAATCTAATCCCTATTATAGTGCGAAGCGTTATAAATGTTATAATAGGGATTATATTTTATTATATTTTTACGAAAACTTCAACAGAACACGGACTTTAAATGAAAGAGCAAAATAATTGACAAATGATTTACGTGACAAATGTTGTACGTTAATGCCCTTGTAGTGTAAGTTAGTTTTGATATTTGAATCCGGACCTCGTGCATTGGACCAATGCAGGATACGCACTGAAACCTCTAAGGATGTACGTGATCGAATGGCCTGTCTAGCATTGGACATGCACACCATAGTGATTACAAAAGAATGAGTTTAGCTTGCTTATGTAATTTTTATTAAACTAGAAACTTTACAAACTTACAATATAAAAAGACTTTAACACTTAAACAACTAAAAACCAAAAAAAAATAAATTATAAGTAAATAAGATAATTAAAATAACCTCCTTAAGGTAAAGTCCCTATGATATTGGCAGTGTTTCTCCTTTAAATCGCTTAACTAATTCCTTGACTGCGGTAGCTGCCAGATCTCCGGTCTCCAGAGATGTCGACTAATCGTTTCGAAATTTCTTTAAAAAGCCTAAGCGCTAGGACCTCACGGAACAAGGTCTCGACACCGAATGGGACAAAATAATATTCGGAGCCTAGACCCCTGTAATTTGCACGCTTATGTAATTACAACTCCCACTAGGTGAACTTGACAGGCGACGGTGATGCGTGAATGCGTAATTCAGTCTCTCATTTTTTATTTAGGTCATAAATATTTAAAAAGAAGACATAATGAGTTTCTAGCTTTTAGTAAACTCATTATTATCAATCATCTTGAGGTTTATCTATCAAGATATAACATCACACCTAAGGGTATAGTAATAAAAAAATCTCATGTCACGTTAATACGCTTATCGGTAGATCGAAGATTAATAAAACTCTGTTATTATAGTTTGCTTCACAGTATTTATATATTGGGAAACTTAACCATTGATAAAGTAAAATGAAAGCCCCTCGTAAGCGTTCTAATGCATTGTAAAGGAAACCCAACGACTCCATTTATCTACAGAATCATTACAGCTGATCGGTAACAATTTTAGGGTCATAAATAAGACTTGAAACTTCATTAGTGTGGTTGCAGCTTAGGCGGGTCTTCAGTGTTAGGTTAAACAGGGTTGTCACGTCACAGTAATCAATGTGCATGAGAGTTAAGCATTTAAAAATCGGCATCATGGGCATCGTTCGTTTCCATAGCACCGTGGGCAATAGAGGTCATCAAGAAATAATCACGAATCTTGAAGACATTCTTGAATTTTGTGAGTCGGTGCAATGCATCGAAGAAGCTGGTAGGTATAGTTTTTGTTTGATTTTATCAGCCAATCATGTCAAAGGACCATTAAAGTATAATAGAACAATTCTTAAGGTTGTAGGCAAAATTGGCTATCTCATTAACGTTAAATCAACGCTAGACTATATCGAAGCAAAACCATTTTATATGGTGAAAATATTTACCAAAACTTAATTCTTTATATAATGTGCGTAATTTTCTTGAGCGCGACAACCCTAGAACTAGTCGATGTTGTAACAATAAATAACATTTTGATTGCGTTTGAAGACAATTTCGTTGAAAATTGAGAGTGAATGTGGAGTGTGCTTTCTCGTGGGTGTTCCTGGTATGATCTTGAACCGGTTCCGTCAATAGGCGCTATACCGAGCATCCGAAGTGTAAGTGATGGATTGTTGTTACACTGTCAATCAATACCCTGTATTGATGACCCCTACTGTTCGATACTGCATACAAAAGCATAATGAATTCTATTGAGCAAAAAGCTTTTAAATTAGTGGGAGCAATGCGGCAATGTTATATTTACCATGTTTTGATGGTTTCTATTAGTAAACTTTAGTGACACAGACAATCCTCATCAGCCTATAATGGTCCACTGCAAGGCACAAGCCGCCCTGCACAGTTTATCTGTTGGGGCATTGAGTCGTAACACACCACGCGGGCCCAATGCGGATTCGTGTGTGTTAACCCACTATCCGCATTGGAGTGCATACTCCAAGTGTATATTGAGGTGTATACCACAATCTCATTTTTTGAAACTTTTGTCTGTCTTTTGTTTCGGATATTCTCTTAAACTGCTGGCCTCGTTTTGACCAGACTTTCATAAGAAAAAATCTTAGGCCATTTTAATTTTAGAAAAACTTAATTTTTAGTAAAATAAAGCAATGTTGTACCGCGTGGCGTCGCACTTAACGGTTTTAATAGATAGTGTTGAATTGCCTTTTCTCTAAAAACATGCTGCTACTATAATTTAAAATTTGAAACATTACATTACGTTTCTCACAGTACCTAGTACTTCATCATATATTACTTACTGACAATCAGGGTTTTTAATAGTAACCATGCTAAAGCATGGATGAAAGACGTTCAGAAACAATACATTCCTCAACAAACAAATGGTTTAACAACAATATTAATGACTATTAGAGAATCGTGCATAAAACATTTCGTGAACATTTGTCATCAGCATAGCGGGTGAAAGGTCCGAAGTTTAGTAATAGTTCATTCAAAGTGTTAAAACAATTGTTATATCAATTTTACTTGGAAAGCAGATAACTACGTATTATTACGCATTTTGATGCATTTTACGTAGTGCCCCCCGCCAAGACGAGCAAAACGCAAGGGCGGCACTAATTACCTTTTCCGGAAGTGTTTCGTCGTGTTTTTGAACTCACATAGAGTTGGTTTCCGATACCGTACCAGATAGTTCATATTCTCAGATTCTCACAAAAACATTTCACGTAAAATGTTGCCAAGACGATCACATAAGATTTGCGCTGCAAAAAAGATATCAAGTTTCATGTAGAGCCAAGCTTCTGAATCTACACGGCCTTACTCTACCGACCCATACTTCAACAAATTATAGGTATAAGTAAATATGTATGGCTTGACTGTTTCCTTACTTACTTTATATCAGTACCTCCCTAACTAAATTTTCGCAGCACCTTCACGATAGCGATACGGCGAAGCCGTACTTATTTATTGGATCGGTAGAGTTAGGTCGTGTAGATTCAGCTTGGCTCAACATGAAATTTGATATTTTAAATTGCGCAAATCTTATGTTGATATTGATGGGATTTATTATTTCGGACGAACTTCTCTTTTGTTTGTTGACGGCTTTTACAGCTTTACTGGGCAAGACATCAGCCTTCACTTTTTGTATGTGCCTTTTTCGAGTTGTTATAAGTTTATCTTTTTGTTTTTTTCAAACATTTATCAACCAAATATACATTTGAACAAGGCCGTCGTTACAACTTACCTAAATATCTTTGGGCCTTATGTAAAACATTGAATACGATAATATAATGGTAAGCACCAATATCTCCACCTCCTATATTAAGTTTAAGGCCTACCTACCACGCTGGCTTCATGCATTCATGCTGGTAACTGGAGCCTTGATTATTGTTTGAAAAGATCCTTTACCACGTGTCAAACTATTATCACTATTTAACTTATATTTGATATTAATCTCTGTAGAATAAGTCAGAAACCAGTTAATTCAATTACTTTATTAAGCTAACATTATTGTCGGTAGAATTTACTGCAAGACAATTATTATAATGACTAGGTTTGCCTTTGCGCATATCGCGACGCTGACTACCCTCGCTAATTGTTATGGCATTTTACATTATTTGTACTTCCGTGCTCTGTTATCATTTCTTTTTCAATAAATTATTTCAAATAAATGTAATAATGACAGTTGTACTGTAAAAACAGTACAACTGTCATTATTACATATTTAAATTATATATATTATTGCGCAAATATAAATTATTCTCTAGAACCAGGTTTGTTTTTATGTTTTGAAATGAACAGGACGGTCTGGACGCTCACCTGATAATAAGTGACACGCCTGGCTATGACAGAACGACATTGAAGGAGACCAACAACTGATAAACAGCTAGGTACTATTCTCCATCAATGCCGCACTGCGCCCATCAACCGAGACAACAGATTTTCTTGTCAGGTCTTTTATGTCCTTTAAATAACAAAAGGGAGTTATATTGTCCATGTCATCATTACACTTAATCTATGTGTATTTTACACAAAGAATAAAACACATCATAATGTAAAGTTGTTCATTTTAATATCTTCATTCCTCTTCGGGCAGTAAAACATCAAACAAGCTAATAATAAATATTAAATTCCTATTGTTTTTTTTACAAAAACAATCCTCGAGGATATTTAAATTAAATTATACACAGTAGTTAATGTTATGGAAGGCATACGCGTAATGCGAAATCAACTCATAAAATTATAACGAATTACCGACGTTTTATGTGTGAATGGGTAACATTTTTGAAACGAACACCTCACTTTAGTGGCGTATCGCTTACTACAACAGTGGATGAGAAAACGCGCTTTCACGGGCTTACAACCAAAGTTCCCAGGCTAACAATTGTGGAACAATGATCCGAAAACGGTTCAAGTGCACCTCTAGATATTGTCTGCACACTATTTGTCATTTGCCAGCACGTAGTGGGATCTAACGCTCAGGGTGATTTTAATTAGTTTAAGTAAACAATGATTTTTTTTTCTTACTTTAGAAGTTGTTTTAAATTCTCTGTTTCATTTTAGTTTTTGTTTGTAAACTAAGAATTTTTGGCGCCCAAGTCCGGTGTAATACTAATGCAAAGTCTATGTGGATTCCTATCATTTTGAATTCGGAATTTTACAATTCTAAGTTAGTGGGCAACCGAAATCATGTACATACCACCTATGCCTAACATATGCCATAACAAATGTTATGTCCGCACAATGACCTCAGCCTAATACATCTCACTGCAGGGCGCAACCTTGCCCACATAACATGCCGCAGGGAGTTAGATTAGATAGTTTTAAACTTGAAGAAACTTGCGAAATTTCGAGGAAAATATACATAACCCGTTGGTTACGCTTCGTTACGCAGCGTATTTTAATTGATTCAATGAAATCGCACTTTTCAAAACAAACATATCTCGCTCGATTTTACCATCTTGAGTAGGTCGTCACCAATCACTGCCATTTCACATCAGGAGATAGGCCTCCGTCAATTAACCGCCTTAGTCGGATATCCAACGATTAATTAAAACGATTGTCTATAATACGAGTCTCCATCCGACAGTCGTACTCCGACACTACTATTACAAAACGAGAGATAGTAATCTCACCAATGATACCTACAGAACAGCCTTATCCATTTTAGCAATTACTACATAATGTCTTGAATACTTTATACGCAAATAAAGAAACACTGTTTTATGTCAATTAGTAAAAGGAAATTCTCAACAGCAAAACGTGATACTCATTGCCTGACCCGTCGTAACCATTAGAAATTGCGCTCATCATCTTCCATGAATGACGGCCGACATTTTTTACTTCCCCATACATACATTACACAACCTATAGAGCCTAAATCGGTATTACTATGAAATGAGAATAATGTTTGTGCGTTGAAACCGAAAGTGAATTACACACTAGCGCGCACGATAGTAAAAACGTAGTGCATACTGACGTGCTCGTAAACAAACTTACGCAGACGTTGTGACTGCAAATATTGCGAATGTTTTCGAAAAAAGTTAGTTTAAATAAGACACCCAGCCCGTAGTATAATAAAAGTTTGTAGTACAATAAAATTTTACAAAATTTTTCTATGATATAATCATGTTTGACGAATCAATTCTTTTCTATTGTATCATATAATGATATAATATTAAATGAAAAATATAGATACTTGAGCATATATAAAAATTAAAATGCAGACAGAAATTATGGTTGTGTGGTATTCTAGCAAAACATTCAATAACCCATCCATCTTCATATTTTTCCAAAGATTCATTGTAAATTTGTATTCAGACATCTGGGATTAGTCGTTTGTTTTGTATTAAGATAAATAAGTTAAGTTTCGTATAGCAGAATTGTTTAAAATGATAAAAATATACAATCGAATTTATCATGTTTTTTAATTTGTACTTTTTATGAAACTATCAATATTATATACAGAGTAGGTACGTGTTATCAAGAATCAAAAACGTTTATTTCAGAAGCAGCCTCCAAGTATATAAAATCATTCTTAAAATTCCCCATAAACTAAACAATAAACAGGCATTTAAACATTTTCATTATTTAAATTAATTTCAACATAAAATCCAAATAAATTAATCACAAATGGGTCGTTAAAATAAATATGTTATACTAAAATTCATAAAAAATATTTTCCTTTCCGCATATAAATAAATACAAATCATATAGTCTCGCTTTTGGTAATTCGGTGGTTTAGTATGACATCAGAAGATGTCATAGACAATGCTTGACAAATCATAAAGCTCCATGACCGGCGCTACGACACGTCTCCGCCTTCGGCTCCGTTTACAATCAACAATCGACGACAGAGGTGTTAACACAGAATGCGAAAATGTCAAAAGCGGCTCGTAATATAGTCGCGTTTAATCTTATCTAAGATATAATTTTTTTTAGGTTTTAAGTATGATAGTATGTTTCACCACGAACGGGCAGACTTGACCTGAGTGATACCAAGGCGGTAAAGATGAATTAATATGAAACAACGCATGTTATGTTATACAAACGAACGTTACCGTCGGAAGAGGTTAACAAAAGCCCAATTCCCCTCCTGTTCTCTCCCTTTTTTCTTAAAAGGTGGCAACACACTCGTTACACCAGTACTAGACACGTGGAGACTTATGGTTACTTTGTGCCAGGTGCCGGTAACATCGAATAAACTAATTACTTGTTTGCCCACACATGAAAAAAAAGAACTCCTACCTTTACTCATATTACAAGGTAACACAACAGGGCAAGGTCTCCCTCAGTATTTTTTAACTTCGGGGCCTCGTCTGTTATTCTCAACAGGGGCGTACCAAGTGCAAATAAAGTTGCCTAAACTCAAAAAAATATTATTTTTTTCCTAAGAGGAGAAAGATTTTTTATATCACTTTTTTCCACAAGTATACACAAACGGCGCTTACAGAGCAAACAACGAACTCGTTCTTGAATTTCTCTTAGCTCTTACTATCAAAATACGAGCTTTTTCTTCTTAAATCGCGTAATCTGCTCACAGAAATCTTGAACGCCTATAATGTAACACACGACTGTAAAAAAGTGCCTGTCACTACTCAAAACGAATGTACATGAAATGCATGAATAAATACATTAATGTGTATGATTTATTTTTTATGTACCTATAGCAGCAGTGGAGTTGAAGTTAAAGTTGTTTCAGAGATAATATAATTAATATTTAACTAATATTTTTCTAAGAGTCTTTCTTTTGTAGGCTAGTTGTAATTTTATTCGAGATTCTTAAATTTAAGATTTTTAGGTACTGGATACAGTTAAACGTACACATTTTTGAACATGTTTATTATAAAGATTATTACAGCCACAACACCTGAGTCAGATCAGGTATTCATTTTACCCAAAATGCGTGTTTAAAAAATCAACAGTTCATCCAGGTACAGATATAATGAAAAAAAAGGATTTTCAAGTGTCATTAGCAGCACTCAGACACCAGGCGCGTGAAGATAAGCATCACCTTATCTGAACTTTAAATTCCTCAAGGAAAATGGGTTTAATGTTTACAGAAGGAAGTGGCATGGATATAAGGTTTAAAACTTTTTATAAAGCTAGTAACATTTGTGTCAGGTTGTTTACAGGCATCACAGTGTAGACGATTAACGGCGCGACGCTTACTATTATCGTAAATGTTAATGGAAGTCAGTGGCAACCTTTTATTAGCTTTTAGCGATGTTTGAATCGTTACATAACATGTCGTTAACGTTTTTAATGACTTAAGCCAGTGAGCTGTTTACTTCACTTGGTGTCATTTATTTGTTTGGATGTAATTTGTGATGTATTTAGAAAACATTTAGGGTGTTTACATTATTTTAGTCAAAGGAATAACATATGTTTAAGATACATCAGCTCATTAAACGTCCCCACCGAGGGGCACGAGCTTACCCGTATAGGATGATTAGGCCTTAGTCGTCCACGCGGGCCCAGTGCGGGTTGGACGACTTCACGCACAACCTTTGAATCTCTTCGCAGGCGTGCACAGGTTTCCTCACGATGTTTTCCTTCACCGTAAGAGTGTCGGATAACGTACATATACTTTTTGAAAATTCGAAAACACATTGGTACGTGGCGGGATTTAAACCTCAGCCCTCCCGGTAGGAGGACGATAGTCCACACCATTGAGCCACCGACGCTCGATAAGAAGATATATCAAGAACTTACTCATTACTGTGATAAATACAAGAAATCACAAAACCCATTATTTTCTCTATTACCTGCCTGTCTATTTTCTGGAAGAAATTTAAATCATAAATTTAATAACCGTGGTTTTATAAACGTCACTTTACGTTCAGGACAAAAAAAGGACTAACATACTCTAAACTTGAACTGACATCAATAAATAAGGAACCTTATTGCCAATCCTATGAAATGATATCAATCCCTATACTGTATTCAATATAATTGTAATCTAGAAGCACGTACAAGATTAGAATACAAAATTTAACTTTTTTTTTTAGTACATCGTCAAAAGAGAGCTTTTGCCTATTACAAAATGATCATCGAAGCGTGAAGATCCAATCAAGAGCCTTACCGCAGAAGATTATCCACTGATAAAGTCAATCAATAGTTACAAAACAACACATACATATCAGTAAAATGTAATTCTTCACCCAATTTAATCAACTATTTAATATTTTATAAAAACAAAAACCCTTAACATAAACATTTGCCTACTCGTCAATCTAGATTTGTACTCGCGTATTTTGGCAGTAAATAACTTATGCTTTTATTTGAAAATGTTGTCATCATCGTCATTACAGCCTTATATATCCTCTTCTTCGTCTAGGAGGCCTCTCCAAATACACACGGACCATTCATCCATCGGATCCATCGGCTACCATTAACCAGGTAAAAAAATGAATTAATTACATTAAAATCCAGACGAAGTACAAAAAAGAAAAATTTGTTCACGTTTGATGTGAGTGGTGAAAGAACCTCGAACTCATTCTCTCGCTTATCTTTTTATGTAGGTGTTTATTAATATTTCAGTTTTATAAAGAGCAAACTAAGTTTCAACTCTTACTCTTAAGGATTAGTATTGCGAATTAAATAATGTACTGATAAAAGTATTATTAACTTAATAGAAATAAGTAATGTTTTAAAATGATACAGCGACTAAAACATTGATGTAAACATATTAGAATTTTAAAAATCCTTGAATCTGAATATAAAATATTTTTATATCAAAAGCCTGACAAAGATACTATTTTCCTTATTACTCCGTCTTAACAAAAAACAGTCACAGCTCACACAAACTCGTATTTTTAATGTAATCACACATCATAAATATAATCTTAGATAGGACTTTACCGCGTTATCAACATCGTAAACAGAGATTTCAGGGAATGTTTAACACAAACATTACTCACCGGCGCATCGGCCATGGTCTCCGCTTATTTGACACGAGGATCCCAATCTTCTATTTGATCATCACTCAACTTTCACCGGCAAATTCTGGTCGCCACATTAATCCTTTCATATCACAACAACTGATAACACAGGTCCCACTTAAAGAGGCATCGTGACGTGCGACCGCCCCAATGGATGCTGTTGAATGACGGTTACAGGTAAAGCACGAACCTCAATGGTTCCCACGCGAGAGAAATGCACGCAAACAATAGTGGAGGCTGCGCGCGAGTCGAAAGGTGGGCAAAAAGCGAATGAGCGCAGGCGCGACGCGCGCTTGGGACCATCGAGCGCCGCTCTATACCTGCTGACCCATTTCAAAATGCCCCTTCCTACTTGTGGAATTTGAAACCCTTATGTTTTGGAATCGTCCTGTGTGCTTATATCATCATTTGGTTCGGAATTACCAATTTTTTTAATGCTCTACTTCCTTTAAAAAATAAACACAGGTGATGAAATAAACGCTTACAACCTAATGAATGTATATTGCATGAATTAAACTATTTTATCAATTATATATAATGGTAAGAGGTATTAAAAATATTGTACTTTTCCCTTTTAATGAAATAATGTCCTGAAAACGGAAAAGTCATAAAAATATCACTTCACCTAAACATAATTTTGTCCAACTCATCACAGTTATCTAAGATACGAGTACATAATAAAGATTTACTATTTTTATTGTCTCCCATGTTTAATATTAAGGTATGATAATTATATAGCATAAAATTATTTAGTTACATACGTAAAACTTTTATATGAAAGTCTGGTGTTTATGGCGAACTAGATGAGATTCCTGTCTTGTTCAGTTAATATTACGACTGCTATAGCATTTAAGCCAGGCCTAAGCAATAAACAAAATAATACATATAAGGGCTCTCACACACGTATTATTGTCAGTACTCAATTCGACCGTATATATGTTTTTTTATGTTTGTTCGCGGATATCTTCGTCGTTTATAAATCGATTTTGATGATTATATTTTTGTTGGAAAGAGGATACTTCAAAAGTGGTGCTACGAGTATGATAGAAAGCCAGGGTTTGATGAAAGAAGATCAGAGAAATCGAACTATTAAAAACAACTCAGAGCAACTACTTCTTCTTCATAGTATAGCAAAAAAATATCGACTTTAAACTAAAAAGCTAAAAATACATAAATAGTTAATTAATTCTTTCATAATTTTAATGTCGGTACCAAACAAAGTCATCAGCTTTATGATAAAGGTAGTAATACATATTATTTTCCATAAATACGTATTTATTTGTTAGGTGTTAAAAAATAACATTAACGCTTTTAAATTGTACAATCGTAATTCTAATGTCTGCTGTAAATGACTGAAATGCGATAATACATAAATACGAGATACAATTTTATTAGTTCCATGGCCCAAATAGATATAAGCCATAGAGGACTATATTGCTGCAATTAGGTTTTTTCTTAAGATTATGTGTGACGTCATGTTAATTTAAATAAATTATAGTCGAGTTTATGGAATGCGTTCACTCTTAGAGCAGACAAACTACTTTTATAGATCGATATCAAGCCACGGTCAAACGCTACGGACTTCAATGTTTATATTTTTATTAGATTTTTAATTCAGTGTAGGGTTGACACATTATTACTGGGGTCAGACTTCTGGCAAGTTAATTAACTACTTTTACGCTTATTTTCGCTAAACCCACCTTTACTGACCTATACAAGTGTCATCAGAGCTTAGATGGAGCGTGTAAAGCATGTTATCACCAACATGCGATAGGCAAATGTTTATATGTACGTTAAAAATATTATTATGAATACAATCATTTCACTGACTTACCAAAATAACCTGCTATAGATCCATGTTATTATTTTAAGTAATAACATCCTTCAGATTCACACGACGCATCTTGCCTAATTTATACAAACTATACGTAATAAACGTAATCGGTTGTCTAAAGACAAACGTACCCTAACATATCTAGCTCCAATCGGCTTACTTCATTCGTTCTAATTAGAACTTATATTGCGGTCTACAAATCATGCAGTTGTAAACGATATCTGGTGAAATAATAAACGGGCCACAAGACAAAGTAAAATGTTGCATGCGCGTACACATCACGCGCCGTCCGAACGAGCTCTTTCCTTCCGCGACCATTGCGGAAGAACATCGCAATGCACGTCAATAACGCACTTGCAATCTAACAGGTTTTTTTACAAATACGTCTGTGCTTGTAGAAATGCCCATCATATTGTCAACGAGCAACGAAATTCCTGAACTATCGTAACATTATGTATCATGATATTTATGTGTCATGGCGATGAGGACACCATGACTATAACGCTGGTCTTCGGTGCTTACCTTCACAGAGAGTAAATAGTATTTAGGATTTTTTGTTAAGAGCCTCGTTTGCTATTCGGCCAGCTGTACGTTGATCCCAAAAGATGAAATACTGATAATTCTTATCACCCATAAATTTACAATGCTATGGCAAAGTAGAGAAGTGTACTAAATTTACTTAACAGTGTGACAAAAATTTTATCAATTAACTAAAATAATTAAGATTACCTAAAACAGATAGTCTAGGTTTTCTATGAGGTTCATGTGGTATCACTTAAAGCCAGTTCAGTCGTGCCTATCTCCCACATTTGTGTACTGTAACTTCACATCTTTAGTTACAGTAACCAAGTACACTATAATACATTATTTTTGATTATTGATATATCATAGACTACAGTTTCCACCCTCATGTACACCTAGTAGGCTATAAGATGATGGATACTTTTATCTTTCAAAATCGTGGAAAAGTTATGGAGAGCGATCCAAATAGTACCTACCACCCACATAGTACGACTTTCAAGATTGCACATTTTAATTGCGCTTTATACCTCATTACTCTAATTAATTGATGCTAATATCGACAAGGTGAAACAAAAACGGTGTGAAACAAGATGTAGCACGATTATAAAGAATAGGAAGGTTAGGTGCTCAGCAGATAACTCATATTCCACGTTACCCCAATTCGCTTGATTATTTAGCGTAAAAAAAAATATTTTGAATATCAATAACTAGTGACTCGTCCTGGGTTCACACGAGTTATACTTTCAAAATCGTAAATAAAGATTATAACAATTTTCGTAGTTGCAAAAATATTAAGCTAATTCAATAAATAGATAATTAGACATGTTTTATTATGAAAATTGGTAGTGGCGACAATACTTACAGCTTGGTAGATAGAACAAGAATAAATCAATTGTGATCTGCATGCTGTGATTCTGAAATAGGATAACAGTGTAGTTTTGTATTTTCTTTGTCTACGTCGTGAATTTATCTTCACTATGCTAAAAACTGAACTAAGCCTTAGTTTAATTTTATGACCGATGAATGTGGGTTATTTTTCGAACAATCAGATAATTCAGCCAACAACGGCCGCAACATACTCAGAGAAACCTCTCAAAGTAACTTTGATAATATAAAGCGATCCCTGTGGCATTCGAACATACGATAGCATCAGCACTGTTGATAATGAGTATCTCAGTTACGGGATTTAGGAAGTAAAAGCGCTATAGCCGTTGAATGTAGATTTCTAGGGATCAGTCCGCGTGGAAGTCTTCAGAAACCTTCGATAAGTTTTGGCACAGTCCCAACGCTTGCTAGGTGGATTAGAAATATATGTAATATCTATTACAACAATACAATTTATTATTATTATATATCTATATAATAATAATAAATATATGTAGGTATGTATGTAATGATTGAGCACAGTTACTAATTGTAATTTTGAATGGACTTCTTTTACCTATTTTCTGCTAATGGCCTTCAAACCTTTACCAGGCAAGGCGCTGTTGCATGTTAAGTAAGTATATGTCTTGAGAGTCTTTATCGTGGTGTTAATTATGTTGGTATGGACCGTCACTATACGCCAAAATAAAGCTTTTAATTCAAAATTATTAAAAAAATAACAGGAAAAGAGTATTACCGACATTGTCCATTGAAGCGGTTACGAAACACAAATTGTTTTTTTCGGCAATACCTAACATTCCGTAACCATTGTATCAGATCAGGATATTACGCGTGCTGCATTATGGCTGCACTTCTTTCTCCAACACATACTGTATCTGTAACAGGTTTCTCGATATTTGCATTCAGCAGTCCACCAAGTGATTTAGTGAAATTGTACAATTTCGACCAAAGTGTACGCGGAGTATTTACAAAACAGTAAGCAGAGTGCTTTCGCATAGAAGCATTATTCGGACCACGTAAAGTTACTTTTACTCGGTTATTGATTGAATTTAGTTACTACATACGTAATTGTATTTATTAATTTATTAAAAAGTTTTATTCCCACGGAAACACATAAATGATTTATCCAATTGCGTATTTTAATAGTAGGAACATATATCATAATTTCATAATGCTCGACTCATAGCTACTTATATGCTTTTCTTTAGTTGCAAATACTATGAGTATGTTATAGTATCTATTGCCTTAAGATTGATATTATTCTATACAAGCAGTACGCGGAGATTTCACCCGCCAAGTTCCATTCCCTTGGTGATACTCAATAATTATATAGCCTGAGTGTTGTTCTGCATGATTTAGAATTCAAAGTATACATTGGTTTTTGTGCGACGAAAAACAAACATGCGCGTTTATAATATTTGTAGGATTCAATTCTGTATAAATGAGGCTTAAGTTGTTACTTAATAGGTAGGTCCAGATAGTATCCATTCGTACACAAAATATTTCCTAAATATCAAATAATGTGATACAAACACATCAGAGACAGCAGGTCCAAAACGTTTAGTTATTTTACACGCAACCACAAAAAAACATACAATTGAAAATCTCATAGAACTTTGGAAATTGCAGTTACGCGATAAGAAAATGTGCCTCAATGTATTATTGCGTTAGCTTGCTCTTCATAAACACATCATGCGAATGGTGCCATGTCCTCTTGTTATTCATATTGCGTATGCGACAATGCATTCGCCCGAATGACCGATCATATTTCGAAACATTTCGTTGAAAGAAATCACAATTTTATTGGCAAAGCAACACAGCAGCGAAAGTTCTTTACGTCTTAAGTGGTCTTTCTTAGTCTTTAACACGTTGGATGCGGCAGTAACTTCCCAATAATCCCAATAATTAGTTACCAAGCCTACTATACACCTGGTAATAAAACTTCCATTATGGCAGCAAACTCCAAACGTAATGAAATAACTTTGTATCTATTATGCACCTTGCACCAAGGTCAGAAATATTTATATCTTTTTAAAATTCGAAATCGATTAGTATAATCGGTTTAAGGATTACTTGAAACTACACAATTGAGCGAAAGCTGATTCATAAACGATGCGGAACAGCAAATGAGTAGAGATGATTATTTTGTATTAATGATTATTGATATTCTTTTTTTTGTGATTATAAATAACTTTTGTATTTCAATTGGATGAAGCTCTAGAATAAATCTTTTGAAATCGAACCAATCAAATCATTCTTTCATTTCATTCATTCACTCACTGGACCAGCAGCCTGTGTCCAGCCAAGAACTGTTTGTTTCTTATTAACTATACCTTAATAGCTTATTTTTTAGTGTTTTTAAATGGGTTTAACGTTAATGGTAGATTGCAAAAAATAAGGTATGAATCTTATTTTGCGATTGGATTACGCAAAATAAGATTCATATTCATTATAAAAAAATATACTTTGTTTCAAATATTATACTGCAATCAGTATAATATTTGAAACAAAGTATATTTTTTTAGACTGCCCGAACGCTAGATTTAAGATCCGGAGATCCTGGGTTCGATTTCCTCGGGGAGACCGCACAGTGAAAAGTCACAGTGGTTAGGATATTGCAGGCTGAATCACCTGATAGTCCGAAAATAAAAATGATTCCGTGCTTCAGAGGGCATGTTAAGCCGTAGTTCTCGGTTAGTATTTAGGTATGATAGTCATTAAGACTCATCATTTTTTGGGCTTGCATGGTGTGTTACAACCAATCTCCCCGTACCTATAAAGATAAGCACTTGTCCCTGCAATGGGACTTTATAGGCCGATGGTGATAATAATATATTATTCGGATTATTATATATCAGAGTAAGCTAGACAAACTCTCATTCATCCATCACATGATTCATCTTGGTTCTAGAGAAGATTTTTATTTTTGATGTTAAGGTGCTGCTCTTTTCTTTAATGATTCGCTGCTCGAAAAAAGTCTATAAGATAGTTAAAAATCTTAAATGTATTATTAATTTTTTTACAAATAGTATCGTCTAAACTAGGTCATTGGTTCTCCAACAAATCCACGTTTCTTGCAAAGGACCGTAATCTTTCATTTATTTAATGAGTAGTGCTTGGAGTAAATATGTATAGCTCGGTTTGTTTTATTCATAGCGAAATTTATAAATGATAGATAATACGACGTACTTAAAAAGATTATGACGACTCCATGTATGTTTATGTTAATTTGCGGAAGTAGTAATTAAGAAGCATGTACCTGTGGCATTGAAAACAATAACAACATCGGGAACTGTCTCGTTGAGGCACTCTTTCCCCCCGAGAGCGGCGTAAGCAATGTCATGATTTCCAAAGAGAATCACGACCACTTACTCACGATATAGAGTGCAATTTTGCTAGCAACATTCGTCAAAGTGTATTTGGATGATTTGCCAGACAAATTTGACCTTGATTCTCAACTATGAGAGCCTACTCTCGACAACCATTGTCTGATTTCATTCACTTTTTACTAGAAGATGTGATAGCATCATGCTTCTGCCGTACTTTAACTTTGTTCACATTTGTATCGTTCACGCGAGATGTAATTGCTGTGTTATTGTATTTTAATAAGATTGCACGACATGAAAACGTTATAGAAAATATTTGAATGTATTATGTAGGTTACTATTAGGACTTCCGTCAGTACCGTTTTGCTGATAATGGCAAAATATTCAGAATGACTCAAAAACATACGCAGTGTATACTACATACCACCAATAGGCAGTGGGCACGCGTGGTGGGTTACGGCCCAATCTTCCCATAGTTATGTTATGGGAAGGCATATGCCCTGCCAAAGGGATGGGAAATAAAAAGCATATATTTTTTATGAGTAATAAGACTTTTTAAGGTGATGTTTTGACTCTATTGGTAAACCTTATTGTACTCTACCTATTTCACAAATTTAAGACTTAATAAAAAAACTCTTTTATAAATTTTGCAAAATTTTGATTTGAAGCTTTTAGGAAATGTTATTGTTATGTCAAAGAAAAACTAAGTCAACGTCAATTCTTTACTACAGTTTACTATGACTATCATAGAAAAGAAATTAATGAATACATAATATTTAATGATTGCTTTGAATAACTTTTTAATGGTGAAATGCATTCTTAGCTTTTTTACTATTTCGATTAGCGTTAAAACATACCAAGTACGCCGGGTAAATGAGACGACATATCTAGTGACAAGTCTTCCTGAGTTCGATTACGAATACTCTAGGAAATCAGAAAAGACTCAGAACAAGGATTTGCGATTGATCGGTGATAAGAGGTCTCTTTTAGCTACTTCGTTCGTTGATAGCACTGCAAGCACGGTCACTGTAGGTGACAATTCGAATAAATCAAAACCAAGGATTTCCGCTGCCTACATAAGTAAGGCAAGAGAGAACTATTTTCGTCATTTTTTTGCTACAGCGAAAAATTCCAACATGAGCTTACTCCCGGCTAAGTATCATCCTTACTTAAATATCACAGAAACTACCAGTATAGCCGAACCAAAAGGCTCTATAGACGATGTCAATCGTAATCTTCAGGTGGCCAAAAAGTTGGCTGCAGTGCTTTTAACAGAACTTCAAAACGACCCTGGCCGAAATTTAAAGTCACGTGGTCTACGAAATAAAAGAAAAATCTTCGCTAAAAATAATGGCTTCAAGTAATTGGATCAATATATGTATTTGTGAACGATTTTATGAGATAGTTCAGTTATATACATTATACAGTTTAATGAGCAGTGCCTTGTGATATTAATAAATAAACACGAAACATAACATGTCGACAACAGTTTAACACTACTTCTAAAATATAATCAACTTAATTTTTGGATAAACTAAATGTTCACACACACTGACACAGACACAGTTCTGAAAGGATTGGAAAATAAACTAACACATTTAAACCACCATTGAAATTGCAATCAGTATTATTTAAAAAATAATAATTGAATAAATATTACAAGCTTATAGACATTTAGTTCCGATTGTCACATAATTACTTCCATGACTCTTCGCTTCCGTGCCGTGTAATAATAATCCGTTGACCTAAGAGGGGCAAGTGTAAGCAGTAGTACATCTTGCAGATGCCGGATTAAAAACTGAGGTGTTAGGACAAGTATATTGATACTGTACGAAAGTACCATTTGTTGCCAATGCACAGAGGAAATATGTCTGACACCTAGTGTCAGCAGGATTGGCAAATCTTCCAATAGTAGAACAAGCAAAGGTAGGCGCTGTTGTTGGAGCTGCAGTTGTTGTAGTCGTTGTTGTGGTAGTACACGTGTAGTTGGAATCGCAAAAAGTTGTAGTCGGGTCGTAGAAAGTGTTGGGTGGACAAGGATATGTTGTCTGCGTGAACGTGCCATTAATCTGGACACACTCGATGTACGAGGAACAATCGAATACAGAAGGATCTGGAACAAAACCGTCCGCAGTACAGACTGGTGCGGGAGCGGGAGTGGTGGTGGTAACGTTGCAGACGTAATTTGTGGGTGCAGTGCATTGTCTGGAAGCGGGGTTGAATACAGACGTGGTGGGGCACACATAGTCGTAGGAGACGAAAGTGTTGGTGGGCAGCGACGAGGACGCAGTACGTGTAGTTTTGACAAGTGGTGTCTGCTGGATCAGGAAATCGACCCGGACCAGTTTGGGTGCAGTTTACGCTGGATTGACCGTAAGCTTGCCATACTATACACGATACCTATAACAATATTGTTTTATTAAAGCACGAATGGGTATGATGTAAAATCCTGGACGAGGTCCTAATTCCAGGAGTGTATTGTCAAAGTTAAAATATTATTCATGTCCACTTAACAACATTGGCATTTAATTTTGGAAGCAACCTCTACCCAGCCTATATAGCTATGTGGATACTCATAAATTTAAAAAGTCGAATTTAAATTTAGGTTTGCGTTTTGACAAACAGGTAGGTGCCTAAATGCTACGCCGTTCAAGATTCAGGCTAACCTTACAATCCTATTTAACATCCTCCGAACTACAAAAGAGGAATCTAATCATTTACTAACGCACTGAATCAGCCTATAATCATTAAGGTAGATCTAGTACTTAATTTATGAAATGACGATGAGAAAATTGTGTCTATTCATTATAAGCTAGCTTGAAGCATTTCTTTTTGTAATGCTTGGAATCCTATTTGAATACTCTTTGCAGCAAAATAAATAAACAAAGATTAGGTTTATACATCAATGCATCAATGTGGTTTATGAAAAAAATGAGTTTTTTTGTCACATACACAATTACACATTATGCTTGGCCAAAACCAAAAAATATGGTTGTAGTATTCATAATACTTACAAAAAGTGTATATAAGAACAATAATAGTGTCTTGTTAGCCATGGCTATGGACTAATAGTATTGAGGAAATTTCACACTTTATATACTGCAAACTGATTCCCTTACGAAAAGATTACACGGATGATCTGCTATACAATCATAGTGGACAATAGTTGTCGCTATAAAATACTTATGTACATAATCCCAACCACTAACACCTAGTCATTAAAGCGTCAGTCATTCTAGTAATTTCATAATATTGATAAACACAACGTGGTTTCGAAAATATTACCTACAAATACTTTTTGGACTTTGGAGAAGATACCAGTTGTTAGTGGTTAGGTAGAGCGTGTTAGTGGTTAGGTGGATATTACCTAATTGCATTATCCCTTTAAAGTGGAGAATACATTAGGTAATATCCATCAGAGGTCCTACAATATTTATGATAGCATTGCCAACACATGACCCTGAGAAAGCAAAATATGTTTCTACCAAACAGGTCGATACTTAATTCGATTTCAAATATGTGACTGCAATTTTTAGTGCACCTAAAAATATTTAAAGCATGCTTGGTTATCAAAGAAATGATATCTTGTAGGTACCTTCTCCCTGTCAATAAAAAAAATAGGCCAACCGCGAGTCGGACTCGCACGTGGAGGGTTCGCAGCAGCAAGTAGCATAAAATTAATTAATTTTTATTTACTTAGGCACAGCAGCAGCTGTCTGTGTGTACAGCTTTAATATGAAAAAATGTGGTTCATCATTTATATGACGTATAAAAAAACTACACACTAGAAATCGTTCAAACTAAAATTCGTTGTTAGATTTTATTTGATTTAGAAATTAGAAAGGGGAAACTATCCAATATAAAAAACCTCGATTTAATTTTTCTAGATCTACATACTGATACATGTAACAGTTTGTGTGTACAGGCCTCCATCGGGGAATTTTAATGTATTTGAGACTACTATGGAAGAAGTATTAAGGAAAATATGCTCATCTAATAAGAAAGTTATTGTGTGTTTTTTATTTTCATTTTAGAAAATTCACCAAATACTGTTAGGTTTCTAAATCTTTTTAAGTCATTTGATTTATGTAATATTTTTAGTGAACCTACAATAGTAACTTCAAGCTCAGCCACTTGTTTGGACAAAATTTTTTGTAACTTTGATATGAAATGTCTTTCGAGTTAATAATGTTTAGAGTATAATAAATTTCATTAACTCTGATCATAGTGGACAGATGGCATTGTTTGAGTACCATCTTGCCCCAACTTCATGTAATTTTGTTTGTCGGCCAATCACAACACATCGCATAGAAAAAATTAAGGAAAATATATTTAGCAAGTTGCCTTAATAACTTATAATGAAAATGTTGATGAATATTATAATAAATTATTTAATGACATTGAAAAGGAATTTAATGAAACATTTCGAAAATAACATGTTAGATTAAATACTTCTAAATCTAAATTTAGTGACTAGGCCACTACCGGTATTTATAAAAGTAGAAAAAAGTTATTTGAACTGTATGATATTAAGGCTACTTCCAATGACCCCAATATCACAGAATACGTTCGTAACTATTCTAAATTATTTAAAAAAGTTTGTGCCGTAGCTAAAGCCAACTATTTTAAAACTAAAATAATTAATGCTAATAATAAAAGTAAAGTTACTTGGAATATTATCAATGAGGAGACTTGTAAAAATTAAACACACGACAACAAGCTCTCTCTGAATATTGATGCCAGAAGTCTTAGTACTGACTCTGAAGTGGCAAACGCATTTGAAACTTTCTTTACTAATATTGCTGTCACGACAACTAGTAAATTTAATTCAAATCCGCATCTTGCTGTTTCACTCCTTAAGTCACATGTTGATGAGTGCAAAGCGCCTTTTAGATTTACTCATGTAAATGCGGGGATAATTATCAGAACTTTTAAAGAATTAAATATGAAAAAAACGGGTTTTATATTTATATAAGTATTTCAATAGAGAGTCCCCTCTATTGAAATACTTAAAAATATAATTCTATGCATTGCTCCTCACTTAGCTGTTATTTTTAATCAGTGTGTTGACCACGGCAAATTTCCAAATTTGATGAAATTAAGTAAAATCATACCTTTATTTAAATCTGGTGAAAAGAGTGACCCGTCTCACTATAGACCTATCTCTATTCTCCCAGCTCTTAGTAAGATATTTGAAAAAAATATATTTAATCAATTATTGTCTCATTTCAACATCAACAAACTATTACATAATAATCAATTTGGATTTACTAAAGGCAGATCCACTACTGATGCAGAAGTGGCATTAATGAAACATATTTTTGAGGCGTGGGAAAAGAAGCAAAATGCAATAGGAATATTCTGCGATCTATCGAAGGCATTCGATTGCGTTAATCATAATACTCTGCTCATGAAGTTGAAGCATTACGGTGTCGAAAAGGACGCTCTTAATTTAATCCAATCATATTTAACAAATAGAGTCCAAAACGTACATGTCGGAGAAACAAGTTCCAGCGGAGCCCTTTTATTGAGGGGCGTTCCCCAGGGCTAAATATTGGGACCTTTATTATTCTTAATTTATATAAATGATCTACCCTATTATACTCAAAACCTATGTGAAACTGTATTATTTGCTGATGATACATCTCTTATATTTAACGTGGACAGACAATAAGAAACTTTTGACGATGTAAATAGTACACTTTCTCAGGTATTACATTGGTTTACGACCAATAACCTGGGTATAAAATTAGATGTAAAATTGCAGTGGGGTCCCCATATTGCGGCTTTGGCAGGAAGGCTAAGTTCCGCTGCATATGCTGTAAGAAAGATAAGAAGTCTCACAGATATTGAGACTGCAAGACTTGTGTATTTTAGGTATTTTCACAGCGTGATGTCTTATGGTTTACTTTTGTGTGGGTCTGCTGCTGATCTAAATCTTAAATCACGTGTCTCACTTAGAGAATTATTTAAAGAAATTAATATTTTAACATTGCCATCTCAGTACATTCTTGACTGTGTCATCTATGTATACAAAAATTTACATGTATTTTCAAAACAGTCAGATAATCATAGTTTGAACACTAGGAACAAACACAAACTTGCTGTTCCAAATCTCAGATTGCATAAGGTCGGGAACTCATTTGTGGAATTAAGCATTAAAATATTTAATAAGCTACCACAAAATATAATTGATTTACCCCTGCATAAGTTTAAGTCTCATGTAAAGTCGATTTTAATAAAAAAAAGCTTACTATAGTATTGAAGATTATATAAATGATAAAAACTCATGGACATGTTGATCTCCACGCCTGCACTACTTTTGTTTTTTTTTTATCACATCTTTAGATTTATATAATACTTAACTGCTTAATAGTACTTTTGTAGCTTATTATATTTTTACCTATACTTAATTTGATAAAAATCGAAAATTTAATTTGCTTTATATAATTATTTTTATTACAAATGATTCTGTATTAAACACAATTTTTTTGAAAAGAGTAACTACCGAGTTTCTTGCTGGTTTCTTCTCAGTGGAAAACTACCTCCCGAACCAGTGGTAGTTTCATTAGACATTCATAAGTGTTCTTTAAGGACCTAAACTGAATAAACACTTTTCATTTCATTCATTTCCCCATAGGGAGGGTACGATGAAATAAGTTTTTGAGTTTCAGTTCAATATATGGGAAACCCCAAAATATATTAAATTTCTTTCAAGTTTCTTCTCAAAACCTTGAAGCGTTTCACAGAATACATGTACTTACAAAGTTTGAATAGTGTAGTGCTTATAGGTACATAGTTTCGGAGAAAAAAGAGTGTGACATACGGACGGACAGACAGACAGACTTGACGAATCTTTAAGAGTTCCGCTTTTGCAATTTGACTACGGAACCCTAAAAATTGAAGCAACTATCCTATTTTTAGTTTTTGTTTGCATTTAGAAGGTTAATTGACTGTGAGAAATGATTTTTAAGTATTGGCATCGACAACAATGAGGAAATAGCAGATGCTGACGACTCTGTCTGACAATCACACACAAATACCAGCGCAAAGTATCTAGGTAAGGCTAGAGCCGCGTCCAAATACTGTTATCTCTTATCTAATGCCAACACAGTGTTGTGATGCAGTCGATAGCTGTTATACGTTTATAGGTGCTATATCTTTTACGATGTCCATCAATGGTCATTCTAATACAAGTGTGATAAAATTTTACAACTTTGTTATCTATTTATTACACTATTGTCTATTCTTATTAAATTAATTTATATTTTACCTGAAACAAAAAAGAGTACCTAAAAAGTGTTATTGTTACAGTTAACCGAGACATTATTTTGGTAATCGGAGACTACGTATCTCCTGCCAATCAAGCTTTATTATTCTTTTTTATTAAGTATTCTAGAAATTTGATGTATTTTAGCTATTTACCTACCAATTCGTACCATTGAGGTCAAATACCTTCCAGTTAGTCTAATGCATGTTGGCTATTTATAAAAAATAATCCCACAACTCGCAGGGAATACTTAGAGTAAGTTTAAAATCATATAAGTAGTAAATTCAAGGTCAAGTAAGATATTAGCCATAAACATAATGACATCGCGCTTTGACAAACGTCTCGCCAAGTCCGTGGACTCAATTATCAAACTAAGATAACGTTACTTAGAACAGCATAAAAGGGGAATTTGATCTGCGGAAACAAGGCATTCAATGTTACTGAAAATGAACGGCAAAATGAAAATAGCGGTTTTCTTTGTGAGTACCTAAATTATGTGTACATCTATGCTTAAAATATTTAAAGATAAGTTACGATTTCAAATATGTCATCATTTATAGTTCACGGCTAAAATCAACCCCGTGTAATGATTTTTGGATTTTAGACTGCACTTACTAAGCTATTCCAGTATGGATGGCAGGTTACTGAATCCCAGTGACGTGTACTCCATATATGCAAATAAGCAGTGCATACCCTGTGCATTCAGTTCAGACAACCCGGAAAATTGCCAAAATATTAAATTATTCCCACTTATTCGCCCATTTTTAAACCATATGCGATCTGTTGTCATCAATAGCACTCAATTTGACAAAAATATAAATTATTTATTGTTTTTGCGTAAGTGCCACTCACTTTGCATATCATACTCATAATCTCTGCTCCTGCTTGTGAACAGACATAACTCCATCATTTTGTGGCCATTATGCTGCTCCTCCGCTTCTCGTCGGTCCATCGGGCCGCCCACGCAATGTTTGCCAGCACGAATTGAAAAAAGCGGAGAACCGGGATAGCTGGCGCAAAATGCAAGAAACCTTTGTCCAGTAGTGTTGAAGGGAGATAATAATTATACCGAACAACCATTTTTTTTATTTCAGGTGCTAAGTGCAGTAATGATAGCCTATGTGCACACACAGACAGTAGCATGCACACACCGCTTCCAATCGCCGGTGATACACGTGCAAGAACTACACGTTTTGTATTTTCAACACCACGACAAACACCTACATATCTTACACATACTCGTGCCCTACCACTGCTGTCTCCAATTCCAACTCCAGTCGGTGCACCGCTCCAAACAACAACTTCGTTTGCAACAATCTGGGATAATTTATGTTGTATGTATTGTAAAACTTACTTGAATATCTTAATATCGTTTAAAAACCTTTTTATTAGTTTTCGCTAGTACCTAAACGGTTTTATGTAGTGAACAATCTACAAAGATGCCCTGGGAAACACTTCTATTTTATGCCTAACGTTAAACTCGACTGAACTGTTACTTGAAAGACTATATATAATGCAAAGTTCATTACATTATATCGACTGTATAATAATTAAACAAAATACAAATTACTACGTATATTTTAAGGAACATCACTAACAGATAGCGCTAGGGAAAGGATCTCTTCGGCATCCCCAACTTGTGTCGCAGTATCCGAGAGATACGAGAGGGCATCAAATATAATTCGTGACTAAATACTTGAAACCTGTAATTTTGAATCTTTAAAATTGACCTAATACAACATAATATATGAAGGCGAGGATTGTGTAGTTTGTGATCCTTCAAAATGAAACGAACTGCGGCAGTTTTGTTTATCACAGTGATTGTAAGTGTAAATTGTGGGTCAATTTTATTTAATGTTTTAAAGCGAATACTGTTCAGTGTTGTACGCGTACAAATATAAAGTAGCAAATAAATATTAACAATTAAGACTGAGGAACCTCCGTGCTTGCAAATTGTCCCCTGCACACAACAGCCTTATGAAAAAAACAAACGTTTTCTTTGACTTCATGACTTTTTCGTAATTAATAATGAGTGTTATTGCTCTAGTGTTCCTTTTTACTTTAGGAGGGAATATNAAGCTAGTAAGTACTATCGGGATTGATAAAATAACTAAAACAGCCCATAAAAGTATGAAAAATACTAACTGATATATACTTACTCATTATTACCTACGTGTAGGTACAAATTAGACCATTCGAAAACGGAAACTTACTGAATTAATTCTTGGGGATAAGGTATAAAGATAAGGATACACGCTTTTATATAAGAAGTCAGTAATACAACTTTCTAGAGTTATGAGTTCCACCAACTTTTTTAATAATATTTACAGACTTTCACACAGCACCCTATCTAGCCTCAAACTATTTATATTTTAACTATTGCACGAGAGCCTATTATTGTATAAGTACATATAGGTAGGTACAATCAAAACATTAAAAACCTACATTTCCGTGGCAAGAATGTTGTGAATACAACATTACTCAACAACTTTGTAAACCTATCACGGTTGAGTTTACATACAAAATTCATATTAACTTCCACTATCGCGTATATTGCCTTGAAATAAATGTTTTATACCAACAAAGTACATTCAATTAATATAAGCATATTGTCCAGTTTATAATGTATTCATTTCTTTACAGGGCCTATACCAGGCATTTAGCTTGGCAAAGCAGTGTACATCGCCCGGAAAATTTCCTAACGATCAAGTGGATAGCTGTGCTGGGTACACTATGTGCCTGATAGCAGGTGCTGGCAACTACGCCCAGCTTAACATGAGCTGTCCACCAGGATTTATCTACAATCACATTCTATCTCGATGTACTAACGTCACAGGCTACCACTGTCAACCAGACTACAAATGCACTAGTGTAGGGAGCTTCCCCAACCCTTATCGAGAAGACTGCAAAACTTACATCGCGTGTATCGAAGGTCTAAACGTTATAATAACAGCGAGGTCCATCGATTGTCCAATGAATCAAACATTCAGTCCTGATCACGGACAATGCCTTAATGAAACTCTAAATATATGCAACCTAGAAGAAGTTGCTTTTGAAAGTGACTCCTTTAATTTAGCAGCATCAACGGAAAATTCTAGTTATGTACATTCTATATCTCCCATTGCATTTCTTTGTTTATCATTTATTTACACTGTAGGTAGACCACTCTTAATTTAAATATAAGTTAACTATCTAAATAACACTTGTTTTATTAACAAATCCAAAAGCTCATTTCGAAAATTACTTTTCAAATATTAATAGCACCTCAGTAAAAGAAACCCTTCAAAATGATTATAATTCCCAAAGAAGATTAACTATGTTTCATCATCATCAGCTCTAGTGTTGCTGCTCGATAGTCGACTATTGATAGGCTATCGATAGTTCACCGATAGTTGGATATCGATACTATCGATCGATCGATTTAGCACAATAGTATTGGTACACTGCAATACTATCGATATCATGCAATGCTTGGGGTCTCTCTTAAGGATAAGATCAGAAATTATTTAATTCGTAAGAGAACTAAAGTTCCCGACATAGCCCACCGGATAAGCAAGTTGAAGTGGCAATGGGCTGGTCACGTATGTCGCAGAACCCGATGGCCGTTGGAGAGACGCAGAACTCGTCTGGGAGAGTGGAGACCGCGTCTTGGAAAGCGTAGCGTAGGACGCCATCCTGCCTGATGGACCGACGACTTGCGAAAGGTCGCTGGTGGAGGCTGGATGAGGAAAGCGGAGGACCATGATATCTGACGCAAAATGGGGGAGACCTATGTCCAGCAGTGGACTGCAATTGGTTGAATAGAAGAAGAAACTAAGCTATCGATAGTATAGATGATTTTCGAGGTCAATTATCGATAGTCCAACTATTGATAGTTCGATTTCGATTGTATACAAATATGCCGACCTAATAGTGACTCCAGCCTACAGATTAATAGATAAGATATCCAATGACATACACACCGCGCCATTTAGCCTTAAACTTAATATTAGCCTGTAATATGGATACTAAACAACGGCTAAACATACTTATTGAAATTTGTGTTTAATCGAATGTTAATGTGTAATAATGGTGGATTATTAACCATTATGTGTTCGTGAACAAATGCGAGTGTTAACAAATAAAACAAAACAATACAACGGTAATAATAATAAAATACATTTATTTCGTTAAAAAAGTAGGTTTCAGTTAAAGTTCCTTTTTCTTTTATTCATTCCATTTGGAAATAATCATAGACCATGCTACCTCGTCATTAGTAAATATTATTTTGTTTGATTCATTAATAAATGAAATGATGAACATTATCATGAGTGATGATCATTATGATGATGTATGATAGATGATATATGAATACACTACCAATTTCAGTAAAGATGTGGGACTTTACTGAAACCTTACGCGGACTTCTTCAGATAACTCAAATTGACCGTTATACTGTTTTATTTCATTTGCCAACACTTGCTCTTGTACACGAACGGTTAATAAACCACCAATATCACACATTAAGATTCGATTAAATACAAATTTTAGCAAATAAAGCAAAACCGACGACATGACACTTCACTTTCCCGCCAAAAAGTCCTCCTGTTCCAAAAGGGAAAAAATATTTTTAAAAAAAGGAACGTAAAAAAAAGGTGACATTTGACTGACATTAACATCTGACATTTGGAACGGGGAATATTTACAGACAGAATATTATATCCTATTCAATAAATATTAATAATAAATGTAACAAAGTATTAATAGTACTTAGTTAATGTGCAAATCATAAGATCACTGTTATAAAAATGTACTCCTATATAATACTCCCAAGGTAAATTTCTATCAGAATCTTTTGAGGTTATGTTGTAAACTGTTTCTCAAATATTAAAATAAATGAAACTATTAACAGGCAGTGGTCACGAATTACATGTATATGCCGCTCTTTGGCTACTATTGAAGGACAAAAGCTACCACAAAGCAGAAAGTCCAGTGATGGCATATCACCTCCACCAAGAATTCCAAGAGGACCAACTGATATCTTGCAAGCCTTAGCTGCTACTGTAGGACCTGATCCTACTGCTGCTCACTACAAGTAAGATAACTCAGAGTTTATTTAACAGTTAACTGAAATGAACTGTTATAAATGTTAATTGTTAAATATAATGTTGACTCACTCTTACGTGGAAAATTTCTAGATACCATGATGATCCATATTTAATTCCATTATCTAACTTCCGTAAACGATCATATGCACTGTCTGCGGAAGCTGGTCGTAAAGCAGCAGCTTGGATAAGAGATGAACATGCTGAATTATTTTCAATGCGGGAGTGGGATCCTCCAAGCAAAATAAAGACACCATATTATAATGCAGATCCATTTATTGAGGCTTTTACACCTAAACCTATCTTCAATGATGAAAGCAAGGTAAATCCATGCAATAATTATTTAAGATATTAAAAATTGCAATCATTAATATGATTGTATTGATTAAAGGGATATTTTTATTTTTAAAATAAAATTTCAACAGCAATAGACAAGAATAGATATTTTTTTTACAAGCTTACAAAGCAATAAATATTAAGTAAATAACCACTAACATTAATAGGGCACTATCTAGCCCAAAACTAAGCATCTAGCCTGTAATATAGGTACTAAACACAAATAAACATACTTATATACTTTTTAATGAATGCGTACATATTATACATAGACACATACAGACATGCTTATATACACAATTGTTTTTACTGCCTGGGAATCAAACCCAAACTCTTGGTGTAGTAGTAGACCTCCCAACCATAACATATCTCCTTGATTATAGCACAGGTGGAAATTCACAGAAAATAAATTAATTTATTGTTCACTGGTGGTTATCAATCAAGCGGTTCTTACCAATCATTTTATTGCTGATGCTTCATTATAATATAACATATTTTGGAAATCATATTCTTATCATAAAGTTCCTACAATAGTGATATAAATGTAATGCTTGATACAGCAAATGAATAAACTAAGTAACCCAAAGGATAAATTTTATATATGAAAAACAACTATTTCCACAGGTTACTGAAGAAGACTTAAAGTACACAATAAAGAATGCCCTTCTAGAAGATTCAGTCAAAGTATTCCAGCTATTGGGTGGTATAGAGAACATCAGTGAAGAAACAAAGCATGAGCTTCTGCAGTTTCTGTGTTTCTACAATGAGAAAGAACCAGATTCATTAGAATGGCTTGAGGAGAGATGGTTCACTGCTAACACAAGGGAACGACAACTAACTACATGGAAGTAAGTTATTTAGAATAAAACTATCAGTTTGACAAGTTGGAATCTATCTTGTTAGTTTAAGAACCAGGGTCTTCATTATTTGTGCATTTTTTTATTGTATCATGGGTGTATCTAATGACATCTGAATTTACATTGAAGCAATGTATTCCAAATTCCAATGTATGAAATTTTTATTTGATTTCAATATTTATGGTTTAGTTTTTATGGTACTGTATTCAACTTTTGGGACCAAAGGCAATATTATGAGCACAGCTGCATCCTAACAAGTTTTATTTCCTACACCACTATAATATGACTTACAATAAGAAATATCCATTAATGTGTTTACATTGTTACATTTAACTTGCAATAAAATAGAAAATTATATCACCATAATAGTATTGTATAGAATTATCTGTTTGAGTATTTTTGTATACTAACACTTACTTTGTAAACCGTTTACCGGCAATGACACCTTCTGGCGTCGGACACAATATTAAATCTATTGCATCTAGATTCCCGGCGTTTAATAGCGTTAAATAATCAGTTTAATAATTCCTTATTAGGTTGGGTGGTCTTGCTGACAAGATATTTGCATCCATGGAGCCTAAATCGCCAGAAGCCTACTGTAGCATAATTCAGGGCATGGCTAAACATTTCCAGGTAAATATGCAATAATTTATTTTATTGTGCACTTAGCAGAATATTGATTGTATAAGTAAATCAATACATGATTCCAGGCAGAAAGAGCACACGCATTAAGCCAAGAAGCCATTGAAAAAGGAATTCCACTGTCAACTAGTGTCTTCAATGCCCTATTGGGTTGTGTTGGTTTCTTGAGGGAAGGAACTGCGTTAAGGATTGAAGCCCTTAGAAATCTGCTCTGTCAAATGAGTGAACTGGTATGTATTTTATTCATCACAATCACAATTGGGAATTGATTGTGTCTGTTAGGTATATTTGACTTAAAGGGTACTTGAAAATACTAATGATATTTGCATATGTACATGATAGTTATCATCAATAAGAGTGTTATGCACTTGTGGTCTAGAGATAATAAGTTCCGAAAACCAATAATTTCTATTTGTTTCTCATTGGAGCTTGGGACCACTGTAAGACTGTAATGGTTGGATTTAACTCATTCAGAACTCATCTTCATTCATGCTCATGGTTCATCCTGCCGATAAGCAAAAATTCTGACCCGCCAACACTCACATCCAACACAGTGACCACTCAGCATCCGAAACCTTTCTCTGGTGGTGTTGGGAGGTCTTTGTATGGCTGAGTTATTTTTTATGTAACAAAATGTCCGGCTTGATGACGATTAGTGATGCTCCTGACCATGGTAGAGCAACATTGAAGGAGACCAATTACTGATACACAGTTATTTATTATTTTTTGTCAATGCCGCACTACGCTCGTCTCCCAAGACAACACATGTTAGGTCTCTTAAACCCGGTAATTCTTCACGCTACCCCGAAACACAAAAGTGCATAACACTCCTATTCCAGGGGATGATATCTGTCGGTAGTACCTACCTCGACTCAGTACTGGGTCAACTTCCGTATAAGTTTTATACTGAATATTGTATTCTGCAATATTCACCCGCCATAACAGTTTTGATTTGGCAGAAATGTTTGACGGTTGAAATTACTAAATTAGTTATGCTTTGATAGTGTAACTCATCATCTTTATTGTAACAAATTAGCATCAGCCCTATAGTCCTTTTTGCCAAGTCCATGATATGTTTTTATCTTTTTATGGGAAGACAATAACGGGCAGTGGCGGTCTCTCAATATATGCAAATAAGCAGTGCATATCCTGTGCGTCCAGACAACCCGGATAATCGCCAACATATTTAATAATTCCCACTTATTCGCCCATTTTCCTCTACAAATTTGAAACCAGAAGCGATCTGCAGTCGTCAACATCACTCAATTTGACAAAAAATGTTTATTATTGCGATTAGTGTCACCTCACTTTGCATACCCTTCGCATAATCTCTGTGCACCTCACTGAAAACGGGTAGTTGAATCGACTGATATTGGGGTATGATAGAGGAAGGTGGATTTTCGACCGGTAATTTACTCACTCAAAAAGGGGTAGCCCCATATTAATGTGACCTTGCTCGAGTAAATTTCACTATCATTGCAGGGTTTGTCTCCCAATGATGAAACGTTGTCATCCTGTCTTCGATCGGTGTCCGCTTGGGGGCGGTGGAAGAGTACTGCAGCAATTCGCCCTGCAAATTGTGGCTGAATTTAAACAAGTTGGCATACATCCGGGACTTTCTGCCTACTATTACCTCCTCTGTCTATTCTGTAAAGAGAGTAAGTTTCACATTATAATATGATTTTAGTGTAATAAAGTCTTAATAGAATTTTCATTCTTATCTACTATGTCACAATGACATGTCGCTACACATGTCATAGTAGTATGCTCGAGCTTTTATTTTGTACCCTTTTAATGACGCTTGAAGGTCAAAATTTCAATGATTAATTTTATGTCATAGATATAATAAGTCAATGTATGTGTCAAGCGGCTCGGACATGTTTTGGTTGATATTTCTTCGTGAATGTGCATCTAGTTAGTTTATTATTTATCTAAGAATAAAGTTCATTTATATATGCTGTATGTTAATTAAACGACCAATTCGGTGTAATGGGTGAACATTTCGCTACATCACCAAATGTAACGGGACGGACTTGACACAATCCAACTGTGAATTGGTATTCCGGTACAACTTTAATATTTATGGTTTTAAAATAGTAACTGTATAGTAGTATGATTTGTCTAACTAATTCAAATCTACCATAAAACGTAACAAAATGAGTGCAAAACATTACTATTGAGACAAAGATCTTATTAGCGCACTTTAAAATTAGCGGAATAGGCATGATGACTGCGTCCTGAAATCGTAAGAACTATTTCATATTATTACAAATCTGGGTTAAATATAACGATGTACTTACTCTCAGCTCGAAAACTCATGTTTTATGAATTTTATTAGTATTCAAAGTTAGATGGGCAAGTCCATTTTTAAAGTGCATTAATTGTCAAAAATTTGTTAACAAAAGGATAACACATACAATTTAAAGCAACTTTTGCTATGAAACCGTTTTAGTAAACGCAACATTTAATATAGTTGTAGTACAAAATTCACAAACTATGCGTACTAATTATTGATGCGTGAAGTCATAACTAGGTAGCCATTTGTATGAAGCGTTTTTGGGAAAGTCCATTAATGTGTTTTTAGAATTGGAAAATCTCTGTGAGTTTTAATGTTAACGGAGTAATTTTTTTACCAATGTTTCTATTATTATGCGGTTCATCGATATAATAACAGAAAAAAAAATTGACATCATCCCTATTAGGTCCACGGGGCGTTACCATCATCTCTGAAAGCATTATTGTACCAGAAAAGACGAAGTAATATTATATTAATACTGTTTTAAGAGATGGCGGTAACCGCCTAGTCTTTTTAGAACCGCGGAGAATATATTGAATATAATTTACTTTGCCTGTTTTTGCCGTTTGAACTTGAATTACAATAACAAATTAATAATCATTTAAATATAAATAATTTAGTAAAGGTATTAAGTTAAAAATAGTGTCCTTATTTATTTTCAGGGGGTCCTAGAATTGATATATTATCCGATATGCTCATTGATCTGGAGGCGCGTGAAAATTTGGCACCGAAACAAGCGACGGACACAAATTTCTTCATTACTGCAATGGGAGTGTGCAGTGAGCATTTACAGGTAGATATGATCATGTATTTTATATTTTCGGAATTTCAGGTAAATGTGATAATTTTTGGCGATTTTTTTTTTCATTAATCTTCCAACAGAAGTGGTGTTGGAAGTTTTAATGCAAATAAATCACTTAATTTTTTTGTTTGCCCATTGTACCTACTTTTAAACATAACATTTTGTACGCCAATGACACTTTTAGGAGGTGGAAAACATATATTTTTGTTGTGTCTTGATTCTTTGTGTTCACTAGATTAAAAATGTCTCCCAAATGTATCAAACATATATAAAGTAAAAAAGGACAGAAGTTCTAGATCGAGCTCCTAAGTTAAAATCCATTTATTCCATTAAGAAAACTCCCTCGACCATTGAAGCATTACAATTTTATTATAGTTTTATTGTATGATGCTTATTCCTCTTTAGGACATCAATATGGCGGAAAGGCTTCACGCGCTCCTTATGAAGGGTGAAAATTACAAATTGGTGGGAGACGCGTACAAAGAGAGCATTTATTACAGACACTATGTCACTGTTGCTTGCAGGTAAACTATTACTTGAGCTATAATAAATGTTATAATAATAGACCCTATGTGTACCTATCTTGATGCAGCCTAATGTTCACTTTATATAATTAATAACCATAGCAAATAAACGGCCATTAAAACAAATCGTTCTTATTTACTTGCAGGCATGCACCATTCGAGCGCACAACTCAACTGCTGGACACATTAGTACCTAATGTGTATGTTCCGGAGCCCTCAGTTATGGATGAGGTACATGTGTTTTATTTCATATAAATTAAAAGGTTTATATATATACCATACCGTAATTAATGGAAAAATACGGAGTAATCATGAAATCGCTTTGTTGTTAGACTGCCTGTTAAAAATCTTTTCTCTAAAACGTGTGATGACATGGAGTTAAAATTGAAAACATTATGTGCAAGTCTATGAAGACTGAGTATCTTAAATTACCTTAGTAAGGTACCTATGCACCTATTTCCCTTTCAGGTCCCACCTTATAGTATACACGCTCTCAAGTAATTTTGGAGACCCAAGACAACCTCATCTTCCTTAATAAAAAAGAGGGCACGTAAGGTGTCTTAAACGTTTTTCTATAGGTTTTCTTTAGATTGGTTGCTAAATCTGAACTATGACGAAACAGAATCCTAAACAGCAATCATATACTAAGCTAAAGTACATTCACACACACACACACACACACACACACACACACACACACACACATACACATTCTACAGTTATACAATTAATATTTTTGATCTACAGGTGAGACCTGGAGTCCTGATATACGCGTTCACCCTAGTTTGGGCTCCAGATCACACAATTATTGTATCCGATTGATGTACATTTCCCATAATTGTTGTGTGATGATAAATAAAGATGTTTTATTTTTATTATATTATTTATTATTATAGGTTACGCTACATATTAGCGATGATAAAAAATATATATTTTATTGTCTTAAATGCCGTGTGGTGACGGCAGATTCATTTCCCGCGGCTTTGGGACAAAACATATAGTAGAAAACGGGTAGCAGCACTCTCATTCAACCTTACTTTTAGTTAATATTGTCTCTAACCTGCATACAAGCATGGAGATTATACCAAAACCCTTTACTACAACATGTGCCGAGGCCCTAAGTCCAGGAATGAACCGTTACAGGCCCATATTTGAAATCGTATTTTTCTACAGATAATCAGGATAATGGAAGTGGCCGGAGCTGGTGATCGCCTTGCGCAAGCGTGGTCACAGCTTGTAGTGTTCGGACTCGCCAAGCGGACTAAACTAGTGGAACAACTGCTCAATGCTATGTGCAGCTGTTATCAGTATCAAAGTAAGAATAATTAACAAAAAAACTAATTAGATGCATAATTATGAAGAAACGTCACCCAATAAATGTCCGAGCCCCATGACACATACGTATACTTATTGTTATATTTACAGCGTGAAATAATTCGTTTAAATTTTGACCTTAAAGCGTCATAGAAAGAGTACAAAATCAAAAGCACAAGCACACTACTATGTGCATGTCGCTATGACATGTAGCGAGTGCCGTGAATATGTATGAAAGTTCTGCCAAACTGACACGATGGCCAGACTTTTGCCGTGGACACTTTTTGAGTGAGACTGTGCATCTAATTAGTTTATCGTTTGTCTAAGGTCTAAAAAGCCTTTTTCTCTTCATCATCATCAGCTTATTAAACGTCCCGAGGGGCACTAGCCTACCCGTATAGGGTGATGAGGCCTTAGTCGTCCACGCGGGCCCAGTGCGGATTGGACGACTTCACACACAACCTTTTCCTTCACCGTAAGAGCGTCGGATAACGTACATATATTTTCGAAAATTCGAAAACACGTTACGTGTCGGGATATGAACCTCAGCCCTCCCGGTAGGAAGGCGACAGTCGACACCATTGAGCCACCGACGCTTTTTCTCTTATGAGTATGTAATTAACATCTCTCATATATCTTTCAATGCAGGATTAAAATGCTTTTTTCTGCTGTGCTTTTGCTTTGAGGTTGCAAGTCGGCGTCATCTTTTCTGAATAGTATCACTACAAACTATAAAACGAAGTCGCTTTTTCTGTCCCTATATCACTATGTTTGCTTAAATCTTCAAAACTGCGTAACGGATTTTGATGCGGTTTTTTAATACATTAGATTGAAGACGAAGGTTTATATGTATATAACACCATTAAATAGTGGAAAACACTGTTATTTTTTAAGTTTGCGGGGCGGCAGAAGCGTGCCTATTATCACCATTGCACCCGTACGCCGGGGCGGGTAGCTTGTTTATTATATAGCGTTAAAAGTAACTTAGCGTAAGCGTTACTTAGATAGTAGTCTATAAAGAATATCACGTTTACAGATGATGAAACGAAGGCCGCCATGCGAACAGCGGCCGCTGACATTCTCAAGTTCGGCCAGCTGTCTGAGGGCAGGAAAATGAAAGGGATCTAAGGACACCTGTACAAAAGTAGTATAACATAACTTTGTAAAGTCAGCTTCAAATTGTACCCTATAAAAAATATTACACTATATTAATTACGTCACTGTCCATCTCTTGTGCGAACACATGACGTCTACCTGCCAGTTACCGAGTTAAAACAAATGAAGTCAATGAATCCTATTTCATTTTTGTTATTATTTTACGCAGAAAGTACGAAATGGATTTTGACGGTGCTTTACTTAGTGTAATATGACACAGCAGAATGGTGCCTATGCTTTTAACCCCGAATTCCCACGAGAACGTAAACTTTAAACCGCAACGCGCTGTTAGTGTCGAAAATAAAACAGCTATAGGTTTGGACGACCCATTGGGTGTAATGGTTGAGATGTCGGCTACTACACCAAAGGTTCCGGATCGAAACATGTCTGTTTGTATTGGTGTGGGTGTTTTCTATGTATAATGTGTATGTATTTACAAAAAAAAACAGTATGTAAGTATGTTTATCAGTTGTTTAGCACCCGTTAAACTAGCTTCACGCTTAACTTGGGCTACATGGCGTTGTTGAATTTCAGTGGATATTTACTTAATTTATTTATACTCCAAAAAGGTTATCAGCCACGGCCATCTGCAATATAGTGAGTTGTGTTCGGACGTGGAAGACAAAGCGATCCAATGTGGAGAGTGTGTCCGAAGCGCTGCAAAGGCTAAAGCGGTCTGAAGCCAGCGGAGTGCCGACTCGTCCGGAATCACTGGCTGACGTCGCTAGCAAGGCGGCCGCTATTGGGAAACTTGGCATTGCCGCTGTGAGTATACGTAAACAAGTAGATTGGGGCTCCTTAACATACATATGTGTACCGCTAGGATGTAGCCGGTGAAGCTGTGAAAGCAATCCGCGGAATAGCGAAATAATCCATCCAAAAGTGCTAGATTCAAAACAGAATCTATTATTTGTGACGCTTTAAGACGTCTTTGGCGTAATTGGGTAAAATTTATATTAACTAAAAGGCACAAAATTACACTTAGGTATAAACGATGGTTTGTAAATGCAATAGAAATGCAAGTTTTTAAGTGAACTTCATCTATCCATGTCCATCCTGTCGAATAACGAGCTGTGACGTCCGCCAACACACAATAAACAAGTGGTGAGTCTTGGTAGAAACCCCTCAATCATCATCATAAGCCCAGTCCTGTAAAGCTCCTGTGGTGTAGCAAATGTCCATGGGCGGCAGTATTCACTATCCGTCAGGTGATCTGTCAGCTCGTTTACCCCCTATCCTATAAAAAAGTGCAAGACAAAGCAGATCCGATGTGTTCAAAGCTCTTCAAAGGCTAAACCGGTCTAAAGCCAGTGGAGTGCCGACACGTGCGCAACTGACGTCGCTAGCAAGGTTGTGAGTGAGAGAGAGAGAGAGTGCGGGATTGCGGGTGAATTGAAAGAGTTTGAGTGTGACCCGTCGCGATGGTCTCTAAAACCATTGATAATTAATTGTATTATTTAAATAGGGAACCGATCGATGCGCGGTCACTGCTGACTACGTAAAAACTCAAAACCTCAAACCTAGTCGATAAGACGCCAGACATAATAGTATGTTGAGTGACGCTCAAAGACATATTCGGCAGTCATCATCATCAGCTCATTATACGTCCCGTACGAGCCTAGCGTAAAGGGTGTATAGACCTTAGTCGTCCACGCGGGCCCTGTACGGATTGGCCGACTTCACGCACAACCTTTGAATTTCCTCGCAGGCGTGCGCTGGTTATCTCACGATGTTTTCTTCACCGTAAGAGCGTCGGATAAACGTAAATGTTATGCAAACATCCGGAATACATGTAGGTGGCAGGATTTGATCTTGTACCCTCCAGATCGGAAGGGAACAGTCCACACCATTTAGCCACCGGCGCTCAACAGTCCACAATTGAGCCACCCAAGAAAGATTTTAATACCAGTTAAACTAATTATAACTATTCGTGACCAGACCGCTGTGGAGTACCTAGCAGAGTGCGGGTTCGAGGAAGCGGGTTCAGCAGTAGTGCAAGCGTTGAGTGTGGCTCTCAACCGACCTGCTGAGGAAGTGGAGAAATTGTTGGCGGAAGGGAACGATCTCGCCGCATTGCATCCGAACGCCGTAGCACTCGTTAACGCCTACCATATGTAAGTAAATTTAGGACAATGTGAAATATATTTAAGTAGCTTGAGAATATGCTTTATTTTTGTGTACCTTTTGTAAGACATGTAATTGGATATGTCTTGGTTTAATTGCTGCTGGTTTGCCTTTGTAACAATTCAATATTATACCAGGGAGAAAACTCGTTGAATTAATCCTACATTTGATAGTGTCTAGTAGGAACTAGAAAAATGTACTTTTGTATTTGCGACCTTAATACAATTGAATATGGTTCAAAATATAATAGAAGCACATATAGTATCATATAAAGTCTTAAACTCTCAGACAAACAATAAACTTACTAGAATCACAAACAAATATCAACCAAAAACGAGTCGCTTGACACATACGTTGACTTATTGTTATATTTGTGACATAAAATTATTCATTAAATTTTTGTCCTTAACGCGTCATTAAAAGGGTACAAAATCGAAAACACGAGCATGCACTATGTCACTATAACATGTAGCGAGCGCCGTGATTATGAATAAAAATTGTGCCTAACAGACGCGATGAGCAGGCTTTTGCCGTTAACACTTTTTGATTGAGATTGTGCATATAGTATTATTGTTTATCTAAGCTTAAATTCCTTATAATAAGAAATAAAATTTGCATCGTAATTATTTATCTATGTTATTATTTGTATCGTCATATCCATCATAGCAGCGGTATTGAGTACACTGTCCGCAGATGGCGCTGTGGTATAAGATTAATAATATAATATGTACAGATATTTTGTACAAAACCTTGTACAAAATATCTTGTTGTTTTGTTTGGGTTTGTGTGCTTCTGTGCATCATCATCAGCCAATAACCCACTGCGGGGAACAGGCCTTCGGACACAGCATAGCCACAGGGAGATTGGGCCGCAACCCACCGCGCGGGCCAAACCGAATCGCATGTTGATGTACTACCTCATTGTACTGGCCGACGACAACGTTCTATCCCAAGCACAGTATCATTTCTATGTACAATATGTTTTCACAATTTATTTATATAAATCCATAAAAGGTACAACAACAACAAAAAAACTTTATTCATATAAATCTGTTACAGATACTTTTGACTCGTCAATTGTTATTATTATATTTTTTATGACTACCACCGGTTCGGAATTAGTAGGATCTTCGAGAAGAGCCGGCAAGAAACTCAGTCACTCTTTAAAATTTTGCTTATTAAGCTCATTGCTTAATTTGAAGCTAGGTGGTGTTGTGAGAATATCAGTGGATGTTTATTTTATTAATTTGTACACAGAGCCAAAAGCGGTACGTCAAGCCCGTCTCGGAACACATCCAGCTCTTCAAGCTCAGACAGCGACAGCGAGACTTCAGATGACGACTGATGTATTTATATAACTTTAGTTTTACGTTAAAAATAATATAGATTACATAATCAACTTTTTATTTTTAACTTTTAATGTACGTACAAGGTTAGAACTGAATAATTTGTTTGTTTGAACGCGCTAATCTCAGAAACTACAGGTCCGATTTAAAACTTCATGTTAAATAGATTATGGATGAGGCTATATAACATCGGACTAGTACCATAGGAGGAGAGCCGCAAGGAAAATGTTTCAGATCGGGGATTTTTATTCCTACTGAGAGCGTCCGGTCTTTAACGGTCAAAGTTTCGCAAAATCGCGTATGAAAGTTTCGTTCCCCTTTTAACGTTCTAAAAAAAGTCCCTGAGAGCTTCATATCTGTCTTTTGAAGTTACCTCATTATAACCTTTTTTTTGGCTAACCAAATGAATTATTTTAAAATAATTCATTATTCGCGAAGGTGTTTTCAAAAAAATATATATAATTCTATCCAAATAAATACGGATGGATAGTTTAAGTTAATACAACACTCAAACAAAATATCTTTATTTAAGATATTTTGAACCGGCTGAAGCATTGTCTAAAAAAGGTAAATACACATTTGTAAAAAGTCTTATATTTAAAACCCAGTTCTAGAGGTCATAGCTAAGAAATTTGCGAATTTTTATATATAATATTATTATTATACTCCTAGGACTGTTCATAGCAAAGAATCTAGTGTAAAGGAAAGTGCGATACAATGAAATGTTTTCAACAAACAATGCGCTTGACAAATATGTAAAACGCATTCCAATTTCCGATGCTGTGGTCAACACGCTGACACGAATCCATTTCTCATGTCACACTTCCGAGGTGTTAAAAACACTAATTGTTCGCGAAGTTTTGAAGAAAGCTATTAAACAGCCGTTAGTTCGCTTCGGAGCCTTTACAGAGCAACTTTGACTGTGAATGTTTGTGACTATGGCCTCGCGGATATTTATCTGTTTCATTTTATTTATGGTAAGTACATAATACCTAATTGCCATTCAATTTTAATTAAGTTAATGTTAGTAATAGTGTAGTTTCGGTAACTTTTAACTCAATGTTTAGATTTAGTTTGGTAGATAATATTATTTTAAATTAATTTAATTTAAAGCTGGTGCTTACTATGCTCGAAACCCTAGACGGAGCTTCTCAACAGGTGGGTCTTAAAATGAACATGGACAAGACAAAAGTCATGTCTAATGCCCATGTCGTACAACCGATATCCGTTGGAAGTTCTGTCCTCGAAGTTGTTGACGAATATGTGTACCTGGGACGGTAGTCCAAATGGGTAGGTCCAACTTCGAGAAGGAGGTTTCTCGTCGAATCCATATAGGATGGGCAGCGTTCGGGAAGTTAAGGAAGATCTTTTCGTCCAAAATACCTCAGTGTCTCAAGACGAAGGTCTTTGACCAGTGTGTGTTGCCAGTTATGACATACGGAGCGAAACGTGGTCGCTCACTAAGGGCCTCTTGAATAGACTCAAGTTGCTCAGCGTGCTATGGAGAGGCTATGTTAGGTGTCTCCCTACGCGATAAAATCCGAACGATGATATCCGTAGGAAGAACTAGGGTGACGACATAGCCAAGGATTAGCAAGTTGAAGTGGCAGTGGCAGGCACATAGTGCGTAGAACCGATGGCGATGCGGAAAGGTTCTCGAGTGGCGTCACGTAACGGAAAGCGAAGCGTAGGCCGACCCAACAGATGGACGGATGATCTGGTTAAGGTGCGGGTAGCAGATGGATGTCAACTGCAAGGGATCGGTCCCGCGTGGAAATCATTAGGGGAGGCCTTCGTTCAGCAGTGGACATAATTGGGCTGTAATGATGATGATGATGAAAGCTGGTGCTTTAGAAATAAAAAGTAATTAACTAAAAAGTTACTATCATATTAGCTACATAAAAGTTTTTTGGAATAAATAATTAAAATAAATTATACTTGTATATTGTTTTTGCATTAACAGAACAGCTGATATAAATAAAAATAAATTAGCTAAGTGATATAGAACCGATTTAAAAATTAATGTTGTAATTTGAGATTTTTCTTAATAATTGGCCGCCAAGTGAACGAAAAGAAGCATGGTAATAGATATCTATGGACAAAATTCTTACTTACTCGAAGGGAGCTAAACCTATATACTAACGTTTCTAAAAATATCTCACAGGTCGATCATATTAAAAGTTTTTTTTGCCGAATTTTGGCTAATTGTAAGATTTTTTCGGTATAAGGTACTTAGCGTTGTACAAGTATAACCTATGTCAAAATAACTGATTTACAAGATAAACAATATTTGTGTGTATGAATGTATATGTACCTATACAAATTTAACCGCATTTCACTGAACTACATATTAATCTATAAGGGAAGTTTATTCATCAGTAACTTATTTAAATTCATAAAAATACAGTATTCCTGTTGTATTCGAGACAAGTTCGCCATTTGATCTAACGTGTTTGTAAAATGAATCTTCGTTTCTATTACAGGTAATTTGTAAACAATGTGATGCTTTTCTTAGTACTAAAAGTTTCGATGGGCCCTTACGGTTTCATTTGCGAAGGCAGCACAAAGCTAAGGCTATGCGAGGGCGAAAACTTGTTCGGACCGGCTTTCAAATGTCCAGCCAATACTGTTTGTAACGAAGACTCCAGTGACGTCTGCGACACCACCATGACGTATATTGACCCGGCTATTACAAGAACATTGCGCTGTCACAGAAACGAGAGAGTCGCCGACCCCAGTGTACCCAACTGCAAAGGTTACATTCTATGCATACCAAATAAAACCGTTTCCAAGGCATCAAATTTAAATGCTCTCGGTAATACCATATTCAATGGATTCACCAGAACTTGTTCATCGCCTGACAAATACAAATGTCCTATTGAAAGTACAACACAACCTAATATAGGGCTTTACAGTAGTTCAAACCGCAGAGTCGATACAAATCCTGGCGACGGACTATTGAATAAAAACCTGTTGAAGGCACCAAACCTATAGAATGTAAGAATTACAAGTTTAGCGTAACTGATTACCAAAGTCCAGTACGAGCGGCGTTTTTCTGCCCTTCCAGACCAGTCTACGGTGAATCGTCGGTGCGCTGCACAGTCTTTTCAAGCAAGTTCTGTCTGACTTTGGAGAGAGATGAAGAAGACCAGTTTATTCATAACAATGGAGTTGCTTATAGAAGACCAAGAATGTAAATTGTTGAAAGACTGAAGAGAACGATTGTGTTATTTGTGTAAGTGGGAACGCAAAAATAATTTTAATAAAATGAAATGTATAAATAAAAAACAATTTGAAAGCTTAATGAATTTTGATATCTAAAAAATTTACAATAGTATAAATTTAAAAAACATATTTTTTGAAAACAATAATTTTAAAATTATAAGTATGTTTATGTACACATGTTAACATTCATAACTATCAGCGTCAACGCACTTTCTTTTATCTTTATGAAACAATTCATCAGAATCACAACTTTTCCTCCTCTTACGAAATTCAGATTTTTTGTTTTTCGTACAAATGTAGTATTTCCTGCAGTCAGAATGATGAGGAAATTTACCTACCTTTTTGCATTCAAACTTTTCTGACGGACTTTTATCGATTTTAATAAAGTCTTCACTCTTTTTTGACTCTGTACTGCTTTTCCCTTCACTACCACTTATTTCACTTTTACTGTTATCGCCGGATATTGACTGATGAAGTAATTCTAGCGCTCTTTCACATTTAACCTCCGTTTTATTAAGATAAAAGCCATTTTGACATTGAAATTTGAACCTAATGAAGTTGTGTTTGTTTTTAACGCAAACATAATATACATTATTATCCAAAATATCACTGTATCTACCTGCAGAGGTGCATTTAAATTCATTATGTCTGAAACAATGTGCCTTATTCTTAGTGCATTGTTTCTTTAAATCGCTAAAGACTGTATTAACTGGACATTTACCGACAATAGGTTCGTTTCTTCCAATACATACATAAAATTTAGTGCAATCTTCGTGATCGGAATATCTACCTCGTTGTCGATTAAAGCAAAATGAAAATATTGAGTTTTTATGTACATTTGATGTTTCAGGCTTTGTCAGTGTATCTATATTTATCACTTGTTCATCTTGTATATTCAGTGGTCGACCGATGATATCATCGATTCTTTTGTTTGTATTCTCCTGTAAAACAACTACAGGCCTTGCCAAATAATCTTCGTTTGTATTCTGATCATCTTTTTTTAATTGTTCTTCTCGTGTATTCAACAGGCGATCACTATTTTCTGTGTTATTTTTCATATAAGATAAATGTATTATTGCGAATTGATTTTGAGAATTTTCTGTTACAATACCACTATCTATATTCTGAGTAGAGAGTGGCTTATAACTGGGAATAGTATGCGTAAATTCGGGTATTGCTGCGGTGGTATCTTTAATAGCTGTTGTATTAAAGTTGCTTTCGGAATGTTTTATGCCTGGAGTATTCATCCGATTCAATGTTGCAGTATTCATTTCTCCTTCCTTGTTTGCCGCTTTGTTATCGCTCAATGGTTGATTTTTGTCGGAAACCGTTGGTTGGTTATTCAAATAAATAGCACCATTTGCTTTACGCCCAAGTTCCTTATATGTAATTGAGGAGACATTTGTGCTGTTATCGTGTGGCTCTAGTTCGATAATCCTTTTTTGTCGTCTGAAGCTTCTTTATTTGATGAATAAAATATTCCCAGTATATTACCATCCTTCTTATTATGATTCGCGTTTCCCTTAGGATAACTTATAACGGCTGGAGTTTTATCAATCACATCCACTTTACCTGATTGCTGGATTTTGGGTTCTGCTTGAATGTGAGTTCCTATTCCATTCACATCAACCCTTGTCAATTCAGGCATATTCTGTCCGGTCATTCCTGGCGTTTCTGTACTTTCGATACCAACTTCTGGTAAAAATTGTTCATTTTTTATCAAATGAGGTATTACAATTTTATTTAGCCCTAAAAATTTGTTTATGATGTCAGGATTTGCAGGTCCATTCAATATTCCGTCAGATGGAACATGCTTTTTTAATTTTCTTATAACGGTTTCATTATTTATACTTGTTTTATTGATTACTATGTTATTAATCAAAGTATTTTGTCTTGATGTCTCATTTAATATTTGGATGCCAGTTGTGTCAGAACCCACACCTGTAACTAAATTCCCATACACATCAGGTTTCTCTTCGATAGCATTAGTATTATTGGCCCCAATCACATTAGTACCTGTTGTTTTTTGTGTTGCTGTGCTTGCTGTTTGAACACTGGTACCTTCCACCGTATCTGAATTTTCATATATTAGGTGTGGCTCTGAAGATGTCATTGAAGTATTTGTATGAAATCCAATGTGATTTGGTGCATTTGATGTTAAATGACTAGAATCAATTATTATATTTAGGGATGTAGATGTTTCTTCTTTATTAGTGTTTTCTTCACCTACATTATCTCTTATAAAACTTACAGTGGCGTCCTGCTGAGTTTCAGCAATTTGTTTATTATTTATTTCCGAATCAAGTCCGTTAGTTGGTATATTTTTAGATGTTATTAATAATCCTGGTGTAATTTTTCCCTCTTGTTGCAATGTAGCAGTTACAGTATTGGATGTAGTCAGATCTTTTTGCGTGAACATCTGACCTAAAATAGAACCTGAAAGTTTATCTGTAGTGCTTTGAATATTGGCATTGTGATCCAATAAACTTCTAGAGGTTTCTGTTGCTATATAATAATCGTTAGAAGATATATCGCCAGCTTGATTATTGACTAACGTAGGTACAGTGGAAACACTAAATTCATGTGCATATTTATTTTGTGATTCCAACAAATTAATATTTTCAGTGACTCTTAAAATGTTCTTGTTCTGATTTTTATATAATAACGTGTCGTTTATATTATAAACTGGTAAAAGTTTAGATGACTCACCCTCTAATAAGGTCTGACCGAGTAAACCACTAGCACGTTTGTCGTCAGCAATTAAGGCCTTAGTTGAGACAATAGGCTGCTCTGTCACTGTTCCATCTTCATATCCATATGTAGAAGTTGTGACTGTATTTGTTGGTTTAACTTCTTCTGATACGCTTGATGCTAGCTGTGAACGTTCTGTTTTATAGTTGTCTACTTGGCGAGTGGTGGAACGGGTTGTTATTGTTGCTGGGAAATATATTTCTTTCGTAACATAATTTTCCTGTGACGTAGTTGTAAAAGCATTTACCATAGTGTCGTAGGAATCTGTTACAATAGTACTGCTGTCATCTTGATGAATATTAGTTTTATCTTCATACTTTAAAACATTTTGTAAACTTGAATTAATTTTGAATTCATCAGACATATGGGTCTTATTTATTATTAAACTTGGCCTAATATCTGAATAATAGGCACTGGAAGATGTTTGTAAAGCATCGGGGCTATTAGTAGTTGTTGTTGTAACCAAATCGATGTAAATACTGCCTTCTTTAACAACACTCATCGTGGCCAAAGTCGTATTCTGAATAAGTTCAGTAGTTTCCATAGAAACAGTTTCATTAATAGCAGATTCTACATAATAAGATGGTAATTTTTCTGTTTGTGTTTCCTCTACTTGTTTTGTATAAAAAATATTTTTTTGTGTCACAGGTATTGTTGGAACTTCTGTACGTGTACTAGTTTCTTTGATAGTAGTTTCAATAATATTTGTCAATGGTATACTATCCATGTATGACGATGTAGTTTCGAAGTAATTCTTTTTATATGATTCACTTAGTTGATCGGTACTGCTTGGGCTAGTTTTATAGGTTTGAAGTGTACTTAATTTGTCATGAACTAAATTAGTTATGGTTGAATTTTCATCACCAGACATTTCTTCTTCAGTGGCTAGTTGGTTTTTAGTTGATATGCTTTCAAATTTATTATTATTTTCAGTTATTGGAACTTGTACTGTAAATTTGTTCTGAAGGTCTGTTATTGTAACTTCATTAAGTTTTCCTAAAGTATCTGTATAATTCTTCGTTGATACGCCTTCACCAATTTCAATATTATCTGTTATAAACGAAGGAGTGGTTTCAGGTACTGATATAGATTCATCAGCTTTTTTAATATAGTCTACGTCTTTAGTAAAATTGTTTTCATGCTTATATTCTTTACTACCAGTTGTATTACCTTCTTTCGACGTGACAATTGCGTCGTCTTCTGAGGCTAATTCAACAGTAGTTTTGCCAGCAACAATCATTTGGCTAGGAAGCTTGGTAAACGTTTCTGGTGGTATAGTATTATATTTACCCTCATTCACAAAATCCATTGTCTCATTATGTGTGACGATTAAATCATTAACATCGATTCGGATGGCAGTTGTATTTTTTTCATCATAACTGATTGGAGTTGTCAGATTGCGAGTATCCAATAATATTTTACTATTGTCGGTTGTATCAACTATAGTTGTGGTTGTTCCAATTTTTTGTGATAGTGCAATGTTATTTGAAATTAAATCATCCCTTAAAATTAAAGTTTCTTCGGGGACAACTTCTAGGAACATATTTTGTGGAACATTGGTAGTACTGTAAGAATCGTCATAAATAAAAGATGCTGCAATTATTGGGCCCTCAGTAGAATGGCTTGCCATTATCGTTCTTTCTTCAATATCATTCGTTTTTCGTGTACTAACATTTGCTTGAGTCGTGTCGTAAGTTGTGCCATCTGTCGGTAAACTTTCTTTAGCTGCAATTCCGTCTTTATTATAATCTTTACTGAATATTTCTACATCCAGAGGAAAATCTGACGTATTTCTATTGAAGTGAAGGCTCTGTTTGGGTGTATTCTTTTCCATATCAGCTGTGATGTTAGAATTAAGTAAAAATACTGAAGTTTCGGTTGCTGTTGAATATAGGTCTGTATCTATTTTCAGTTCCACACTATTAGTCGACTTGTTAATGTTATGAAAAATCACATTATTCTCAGTAGTTAATGAAAATTCATTATTATCTAAAGGTAACGATTCTAACTTGCTTCCATTTACTACAGGTATGTTGACAATATCAGACAGATTTGCAGATATCAACAAATCTTTGAAATTATCTGAAATAGCGTAACTCCTCGTGTCATTGTTGTCTACTGTAGATATTTTAGTCACTGATTCATTTTGTAAAACGCCATTTATTAAACTTTCCTCTTGGTACTTTTCTGAACCAATTATTAAGGTTAACGTAGATTGAACTCCATTGGGATTATCCGTAACATCTGAGATACTTATCTTATCTGTGATTACCCCTTCTGTAGTACCAGATTCTGTGGAATTATTTATTCTCATACTGGAATTTTCGACATTAGATATTATATTTGCATCTGTATTCATTATACTTTCTTCTGGTTCCACAATTTCGTTCAAAATTAGTGATTTTGTCGTAGTTGTAGTACCTCTATCGATAGTTATGAAGTATGATGTGTTAATTTGTACACTATCAGTAATTTGATATTGTAAGCTTACTTTTTGATCAGGAAGAAAATGAACAGTTGTTGTTTCTACTGCAGCAGTTGGAACAATTATTCCAGAATGTCTTATTTTACTTTTATCACTGGGTAATGTCGCACTGGGTACACTGGATCCGTAAATTGAATCTTCAGTCGTTGTTTCAGGGAATTCACACTCAAAATGATTAGTCTCACGACACACGGTTGAAGGTGGACACGGAATAATAAAGTTGTCTATTGTACTTGAAACACCACCGCCTAAATCCACACATATCATAAAATGTGTCGTATTTACACAATGGAAAGCTCTTCCACCGCAATCGACATTCGAAGATACTAGGAAAGGGAACACCATCAGCATCTGAAAAAAAAAGGTTATTTCAGCAATCACATATATATAATTCTACCAATCTAACTTACTGTAATACAAGTATTATAACTTAAATAAACAATCAATATAATGAATAAATTACCAAAATAATATTTCGGAAAGTTTCGAAATTTGTCTTCTTGAAATCCATTGCCAAAATTTGTTTCAATGTGCTCTGGGTTTCAGTCGTTCTTTATAATTGTTCGTCGTATATGTCGAGTGTTCAAATTAGAATGATATTCTTGTCAAGATCTTACACAATTTGTACAGAGCTGTAATATTATTGTTAGCTTAACGATGCCTCATTTATATCATCGCTATTAGATTACATGTGACACTACACAAATAAAGTTGATACCTTGTTTCCTCTGGCCTTACTTGGTTTTCCACTGTTATTCATTTTATATTTCTAACAAACAGGTAATATACCTTTACTCCAGAAATCGTTTTTAATAAACTTCTTAGTGACGAAAAGGATTCTTGATAAACTGCATTATAAAGTGACTACTTTTTCATCTGATCTACATTTCTTATCAAAATGGATGTGTTTGTCGTTAAATTAAATAACTAGTGAACAAATGTATGCTTTACCCAGTTGTCCTTTTACACTAGTTCATAACTATATACCTGCTAGCTTATCTTTTCTCTCGCTTATGTGTATAAGATAACATGTATAATAATTTATTTTCAGGTGTGCTATTGTTGCCAACAACTTAACAACCACTCCCCTTTTTTAGAGTTCCGTAGCCAACTGGCAAAAAACGGAACCCTTATAGATTCGTCATGTATGACTGTACAAAATATATATTTTCTGTGGGCCGCATTAACATTTTCACAAAACAAAACGCGTAAGAATTAATTTTGGAATTCCCCATACGTTGAAATTAATTTTACCATTTTTTTTTTATTTTCATCAAACCTACACGTGTTTCTTATATATTTTTATCACAAATTGAAAAGCCTGCATGAGAGATACAACCAAAGTGATAATATGTCAGTCCCATTCCCCTCCCATCATCTCTTTATAACTTCTAAAATATGGTTTTGATAAAATTAATATAAAATATATGATGTCCCTGTATTCTCATCAAAACCATCAACAAAAGTTTGAACGACATCTAGTTATTAGTTTTTTACATGTGTCATAAACTGTGAACCACGATTTTTAAATATATAATCTGTAGAAGGTGCGTTTGATACGCGATAACGTATTTTTAAATAATTATAAATAATAATTATTTAAAAATACGTTACTTGTTGCTACGGAACCCTTCATGGGCGAGCCCGACTCGCACGTGGCCAATTTTGAATATGTTACCCCTGAATATCTACGTAAAAGGTATATTCAATATTTTTTGTTTAATTTTAAAATACACAAACCCATTCTTATGTTTTAATGAATCAGGTCAATAAACTTTATATAAGTAAATATATGTAGGTAAGTTCTTGTATTATTTGTCTTGGAGCAATATTGTTGAGCGTCGGTGGCTCAATGGTGTGGACTGTCGCCTTCCTACCGGTAGGGCTGAGGTTCAAATCCCGACACGTACCAATGTGTTTCCAATTTTCGAAAATATATGTACGTTATCCGATGCTCTTACGGTGAAGGAAAACATCGTGAGGAAACCTTCATGCACGCCTGCGAAGAGATTCGAAGGTTGTGTGTGAAGGCGTCCAATCCGCACTGGGCCTGCGTGGACGACTATGGCCTTATCACCCTATACGGGTAGGCTCGTGCCCCTCGGTGGGGACGTTTAATGAGCTGATGATGATGAATAGTTGTATCTTCTATCAAAAGTGATGATGAAACGGAATTAAACACTTATTATAACACCTTTTATACATTACCTCTGCTAAAAAACTTTTTCAATTTTTGTCTGCTTATTTCGGCTTATCATAAGACGGCTGAAACTATTATTACAGGACTTTCACTAGCATATTGCTGATTTAATAAACAGTACCAAACTGAAGTCACTTTTATCACAACGCGGATTAGTGCGTTGGCATAGATAATTCTTAAAACCAATTAACATAAATAATAAAGAGCGTCGATGGCTCGTTGGTATGAACTGTTGCCTTCAGATCTGGAAGGCGCAGGTTCAAATCCAGCCAAAAACCAATGTCTTTTCGAATTTTCGAAATAACATATACGTGATTCGACGCTCTTACGGTGCAGGAAAACATGAGGAAACCTATGCACACCTGCGAAGAGATTCAAAGATCGTGCGTGAACACAAGACAACACGAGACAACTTCACCCTATACATATTTACACGAGCCTACCTTTAATGGGAAGTCGAAATTATTTGCGTCTGTGAATCATTTAATAAGATTGTGCAACTTTCTGTCGTCACCACTGAGACTTCTACTACAACAGCTATGCAAAGTCTATTTTTTAGTTTATGTGATATTCACAGCATTTTTGTACTACAGAGTATCCGTCCGTGCCATATATATACAAGACCACGGGATTCTTTGAGGGAGCCTTTGAAAGAATTAAAAATGTTGACAGTCACTTCACAATAATTATTTCTAAAAGAGTACCTAACTACACGACTTTCTTGACGAAGTCTTCTCGTCGGATACCAGCATTCCGAATCGATTGAAAGAATAATTTCAATAAATGAAAGTAAATATCATATTTTGACTTTATGTAAATTTGTTTAATTAAAGTATTTTTGAATGTTGAATAGTATTCCACAATAGTGAATTTATTATGTACATGAACCTGCTCCTTATGGTTCAAATGTATAACTGTTTCATGTTTTTGTAGTTATAAGTGTACCTTAACAACATTATAAATAAAAGACTTTATATGTTGATAAATACTTAAAAAATAATTTATTGTTTCAAAACTAATCTAATTCTAATCTAGTGACATATTAACTTGACATATTACTATACCGCTGGCATGTAACCTTTCAACAGCCTTAAATGGATATAATACAACAAAAAAAAATCTGTTGTCTAGAATCCCTGTAACCGCCAATAAGATTCAATCCAAGCTACACAGACAGCTCAACTTCTGCGGAAAGTCAGAGATCTTAGTTTAGTGACATAAATTGCCACAAGAGCTATCAGAGTCCACACAGCTGTGATACCTGCTAGAATCCCGCCCAACACGAACATGCATTGATGCACATCCCCATCTTCTTCAATAAAAAAGCATAAACCCAGTACAAAAGCTGCCAATAAACTTGAAGAGACCGTTTCCAGAGTGCTATGGAGCTTTGGCCATTTCCGTACGCCGACGAAATCTTGAACAGACGTCTCCCAGCAGGATGTGATCGCACCGTATCCAACTCCAGCCACTACACACCCAATGGAGAAAAGGTCGTGGTTACTCGCGTCTGCCAACACTGCAAAAAAAAGCAGTCATCGTCATTCAGGGTATAAATGCATGTTTCTATCAGCTTATAAATGAAGACGACGACCCATTTGGTGTTGCGGTTGAGAGGTCGGCTGCTACACATTTGTGTACATGAACATGTCTGTTTGTAATGGTCTGGGTGTTTTCTATGTATAATATGTATTTATAAAAAAAATGTATATAAGTGTGTTTTTCCGTTGTTTAGTACCTATAATACAGGCTTCTCGCTTAACTTGGGGTCTATACGGTCTTCAACAGGGATTCGAACCCTCGACGATGTGATTATACCGATAAAGCGGAATATATGACTAGGTAAAAAGTTTAATTTCTTGAATTTTTTTTGAATTGGCTTGCTATCTAATACATGTTTTTTTGTTATGGATTACGGTTCTGATATAAATATATAACCATTTAACTTTTCCGTGTTTATAATGCCCTAATTTATAAAACCATATAGCGCTGACATTTATAATAAAGAAGAAAGAAAGAAAACACTTTTATTTGGAACACAAATCTTAAACATAATACATTCATCATCATCATCAGCTCCTAAACGTCCCAACCGAGAGGCACGAGCCTACCTGTAAAGGGTAATTAGTCCTTAGTCGTCCACGCGGGCCAAAGCGGATTGGCCGATTTCACGCACAACCTTTTAATCTCTTCGCAGGCGTGCGCATGTTTTCTCACATCGTTTTCCTTCCTCGGAAGAGCGTTGGATATACATTAAATGTGTCGAATACATAACATTATTCAAATAAATTCGAATACATATAATAATTACATTTATGAGTTCAAACTTCAGTCTTAATTAAATGTCGAAAAACTTGTACATATGTTTGCCAAGCCTTTGTTATTTAAGAAGGCTTGGCACACGACATTTACTAATTTAAATAAAAACTGACGTCGCATTTACAGAACCTAGCCCAAACTAAGATTAAAATGCTTGTTTTATTATTATGATGCAGCGCACAAAAACAACGGCAAAAACGTTAAACAAAGTGACACAATATTTGTATATTATTAAGTGAATTAATATTTACATATATTTTGCGAATGCGTAGCACAAAATAATTTTAATGACTATCGTCGATAAAACTATATTATGGCATACTGGGAAATCGGTACAAATAAAGAAAATCTCTTGTAATTAAAAAGGTCGTGGACACAGCCACCTAAAAACCAGACAAGTAGGTACAAATCCGGAACTGAAAAACTTGTATGTAGATTTTCCGAAGCAATCCATCATAATTATAACAGTTTTCCAATTATCACTAGATTGTTTATTGAAATTGAAATGTAATTGAAACGCTCTTATCTTTTTATACCTAATGGAATTTTCCGAACAAGGAAGGGTCTATAAATGGGCATTGGACAGGGTATCAAGTTATGCCCTGGCCCTTTGACCATACCCACATAAATTTTAGACACACACTGTACATGTAATGAAGTTAAATGATACAATGTATATGCCACTGACGACCCATTTGGTGTAATATTTGAGACGTTAGTACTAAGGTTCCGGGTTCGGTCCCCGGTCAGTACAAACATTTATGTGCATAATCATGTCTGTTTGTATAGGTCTGAGGATTTCTATGTATATTGTATTATGTATACAAAATTAGATATATTTGAAATAATGGTTAGTGTCTCAATCGCATTACCATACTCGAACGGATGCTTCCTCCGAGAACCAATAGGCTTTAAATCTTAAGACAATTGTGAACCTATAGCATAGTTTTGTCTATCAAAATATTTGTAGCATAATTCTTATTACTCCATAAAATGTGCACCAAATAGGTACTTTTAGTTCTTATGAACATAAGTTATTAAAAATATTTATAACACATATATATACGTACCAAAAGTTGCAATTGTTGATATAAATAATCCGATTACAGCAACATACTTAAAATTTCGCTTCGGTGTTTGTGCCAACCATGGAGTGCATAATAGGAAACAAATCCAAGTAAACCCATGAAGAGAAATAAGAAAATTGGTTTCTATCATAGAAATCTTTGGTTTGACTTGAGTAGCTATTACTGGCAGCAGTACAAGTAATACTGCAGATAACACCAGTTTCGTAAAGCAAAGCATTACTGCAGGATAAAATCGCCAGCATGATAATGATCTTGTAAGCGGCTTCATAAACGTGTCATTTATATTATACATTAGAAAAACAAATCTCCTCCGGAATCTGTATAACCTGTATGATGGCATTCTCATGCGTCTTCTCATACTAGCATATGCTGACTGACACCGGAAACTAAATGAATTAAATACTTTTTCCCTTTGTATATCAGTCACTGGAGATATAGTATCATACGTTATTTCTACTTCTGAGTATTCCTTATCGCATATATCACTCTCTGTTTGTTCAGAGTCTCTCCTTATTTGCTTTGCAATGTAATCGTCGAAACTATCGCCTATTGTACTCAGTCTTTTAATAGCAAAACTAAATCTTTTCCTGTTTCCTTCCAAATCTTTATTACTAATATTTTCCTCGTAATCGTTTTCGCTATCTTCACTTTCTTCAGGTATTTCTGGTAATATTTCTACGCCAAAAATGTTTCTTCGTTTTTCTTCAGGGCTTGGTGGTGGTGTAATTGTGGCATTTACGTAAGGACCATCGGTTCCTTCGCCACCGTCGTCATGCCGATGTAAATTATCATCTGATGGACTCTTCCAACATTTTTTACTTAAGTCATGTAGTTGCAGCTCATCAGTGTATCCATTCATTGCTTCGTTGTTGAATATAGCATACGTTTTATCTGAGTATCTAGAATTGGAAACCGGTCTCCTGATTTTTTCGTCGATTCTCAACAGCATTATGGCTGGTAATGTTTGTAGCATTATTCCAGCGAATACCATATATGCAAAAGAGTATCCATAAGCGCTTACAAGAGCTGTTAGTATATGAGGAAATAATGACTGTCCAATTGCTTGTCCCGCAAAACATAATCCACGTATGATTCCTAAATAGGAATCATATGTATCAAATATTACAGCGTCGACTTGAGCCGATATTAAAGAAGAACCAAATCCTGCAAAAAAATAGTTTTTTTAATTATGTATGAATATAATTAATAAGATAGTAAGCAAAATTTATGTTATGAAATGTCACCTCCTAGAACGCCGTAAATCCATGGATGCAGGGAATAAGGCGTGAATACGCATAAAAGGAGACTTGTTACTACAAGTAACAATCCGAGAGACGCCATCACCCTGTAGCCCACTGATCCACCCCACGAGTCGCTGGCATCTCGACACCAACAATCTAGAGTCATAAAGAATAACGCATTTTATATAAATATCCTTTGGCATCTTCCATAACCAACATCTTTTTGACAAAAATCCATTAAAATGCTGTACCTCATCAAGCTGAGACAAGATACAATACTATGAAATTACTCAAAAATTACTACAATGATGTAAAAAGTATAGATTCGTGATATGCTCACAAAACAATCCAAAAAAGTGTTCCGAATGCAGTGACAGCACACATATTTCGAATGAGCGTACATTTACCTTAACAAAAGAGTACAAACTGTTCAGCGATTCGTTTTTGAGGCACGGATGGCGTATCTACCTTTATATATACAGAATCTAATTGTGTTCTAAAATGTTGGAATGAAACTCGATTACTTACGTGTCAGCCCATATGTCAATACAAGTATCGTTGGGCGTTATCAATCCTTGCCGTTGTGGAACACCTATATCTCCAGACAGGACCAACAGCACCCCGTACGACAATACCAAGTTTGGCAAGCAAACCTGTTTGAAGAAATTTCGGCTGTCAGCAAAAAGTACGATATTGGGATAATGTGGTATTAATCTCTTTCTATGTTAGATTAAATTTGATTATTTTTTTAAAACATTTCAGTACCTGTAATGTCAAATTACATTACTTCCCCATAGCCATAATCGGAGGGGAAGCAAATTCCTTTTAATGGGACCCTATAATAATATGCTGGTTGAGTCATTGAAATTATCTATCTATACTAATATATAAAGCTGAAGAGTTTGTTTGTTTGTTTGTTTGAACGCGGTAATCTCAGGAACTACTGGTTCGATTTGAAAAATTATTTTAGTGTTAGATAGCTTATTTATCGAGGAAGGCTATAGGCTATATATCATCACGCTACGAGTAATAGAAGCGGAGCAGCAATGAAGAATGTTTTCAAAATCGGGGGTATTTTTTCATACTTGGAGCTTCCACTGCGTACGCTGCGTAAACGGTTAAAGTTACACAAAAGTCATGTATGTATGAGAGTATTGTTCTCCTTTTAAAGGTCTACAAAAAAGTCCGCGACAGCATATGTCTATCTTTTAAGGTTAGCTCACTAAACATATTTTTTTCTAAAAAAATCTGTTATTGACCCCGAAACCTTTAAAGTCGGAGGGAGGGGAACCTATGTATAGTGATAAATGAAAGTACCGTGTTAACCCGAATTTAATGCGAGCGAAGCCGCGGGCAAAAGCTAGTATATTATATATGTGAACGGTTCCAGCATATCCTATCTGGCACTTAAGCGAAACTTATGGCTTGTAATGCTCCTGCCCAAACTTGGACGCATGTCACATTGATATTATATTGATTGTTTATCGCGGAGAGAACAAAAAATACTTAGAACTCCATTTGATTGGATCTTCTATATTTTGAGCTAGATTAGTATATTAAAGCCTTCGCAAGTTCTAAAACTTGTAACTTGTCATTCCTTTTTATATTATTATTTTGAAAAATGTTTTTAGCAATATAAACTAGTCATCCAACGTTTATATATGCAAATAAACAAAGTCAGATTTTATGTTACAAAATATTATCTTAAGATTATCATCATCAACTCATTAAACGTCCCCACTGAGGGAACGAGCCTACCCGTATAGGCTGATTACGCCTTAGTCGTCCACGCGGGCGCCCAGTGCGGATTGGACGACTTTACACACACACTTCGAATCTCTTCGCAGGCGTGCATGAAGGTTTCCTCACGATGTTTTCCTTCACCGTAAGAGCGTCGGATAACGTACATATATTTTCGAAAATTCGAAAACACATTGGTACGTGTCGAGATTTGAACCTCAGCCCTACCGGTAGGAAGGCGACAGTTCACACCAATGAGCCACCGACACTCTCTCACTCAATTAGTGTTGCCCAAATGCAAGAACAAGACGAGACTTAGCCAGTCTTGGTCTTGGTCTTGCAGCAAGAGTCTTGCAAGTCTTGCAATTACCTATTAGTCCATTACTATTTATTAAAGTTTATTTCATTATTGACCAGTGTGTGTTGCCAGTTACGACATACGGAAGCGAAACGTGTTCGCTCACTAAGGACCTCTTGAATAGACTCAAGGTTGCTCAGCGTGCTATGGAGAGGGCTATGTTAGGTGTCTCCCTACGCGATAAAATCCGAAACGAGGATATCCGTAGGAGAACTAGGGTGACCGACATAGCCCAGAGGATTAGCAAGTTGAAGTGGCAGTGGGCAGGGCACATAGTGCGTAGAACCGATGGCCGATGGGGCGGAAAGGTTCTCGAGTGGCGTCCACGTAACGGAAAGCGAAGCGTAGGCCGACCCCTAACCGGATGGACGGATGATCTGGTTAAGGTGGCGGGTAGCAGATGGATGTCAACTGCAAGGGATCGGTCCGCGTGGAAATCATTAGGGGAGGCCTTCGTTCAGCAGTGGACATAATTAGGCTGTTATGATGATGATGATGATAGTTTAAATTAAATCTTAGAAAAACGTATTAGAATTGGAACATTGTGAGCTTGAATTAACATAGCCATAGTAAAGATCAAGCAGATTAATAAATTACTGAAGATTTGATAAGAAATTTGAAAAATCAACTGACGTTATTTATGGAAGTAACTGTTTCTTAATAATAATATCTTATTATTAAGAAACAGTTCCATATTCCAATTTGCTTTTTTGCATGTCTTAGCAAATAACCTTACATTTGCTAAAACATGTAATAAACAAATTAATTACAATAACTTGACTGTATTTTAAAGAACAATATCTGTATAGAAAGATTGAACCCTCAACTTATATGAAATTTAATAAAATAATTTTACGATTTATCATTTTATTTCAATAAAAAATAAAATACAACACAAATCAAACATAACAGTACACAACAGCTTTATCATTAGGTTATGTACTTTATATCAATTCTTTGACCAAGAATTAATACAAAGTAACCATCTGACTCATCACTTAACCTATTTCTATGTTTTCTAATTACTAATGATGCTTTAGAAAATAATCTCTCAGCAGGTACTGAAGTTGCATGTATTGAGAGAAAATCACGGGCCATCTTCGATAAAGTCGGATACTGTCTCATGCGTCCTCCACCAATCTAAAATGTCTTCCGAGCTGGCAGTTTTTAGTTTTCTCAGGTACTCCTCCAACTTAGCCTTGAAGACAAGATCCAGATGAGTCGAGGGACATTGATAGAGTTTATACAAAGTCTATACGTCTTCTTCATCACATACTTTATTTTCTATTTTTGGTAATTCCAGAGATTTGTTCAGTGAGTGTAGACTTTTATATTCTTCATAAAATTCATTGAACTTCCGCAGACTTTCTGTTTTAAGTTGCTTCCCCCACATTGTCAGGTCAAAAGTCTGAGCCTTATGCCTTGGGTCTAAAATTAAAGAAGTACAATAAATTCAGTTGCTCTTCTTATAATGTTTAAGCATTCTGTCTCGGGCTGCTTGGAAAGCTAGAATGAGCCTTTCATCCACTTCAGATCGATTAGGTTTCTTATCTAACTGTTTTACCATGGATTCAATTTTATCTAGCAAGATATTGAATGATACAATGACTAACGGTAATGTAACATACTTGTTCTCCACCAAGTTTTGTACTAAAAGTTTTAAGTTTATTAGAAATTTAGTAATTTCGAGTACCTGCCATTCACTAGCTGTGATTTGAAAATCGTTCAATTCGGTGACAGAACTGCACAATATGTTAATGCCCGCTCTCACTTTTAAACCAAATCCACTCAACAACAAAGACAGTCAAGAATGGCATTTAGATTTGATGGCACGCCAGCTGCTTCACAAGCAGACTGAAACTTCTTCTTCACTATCTCACTTCATTTTATTTTACTGGAAATACTGCGTAACTTTGTTACAGATGTACGCGAGTCAGCAATATTTGGTGCATATTCTTCATCTTCCTCATCCTCAGTTTCGTCTGCATAGTCTTCATACTGCTGATCTTGCGCGTTAGAGTCAGACTCACAGTGTAATGCTAAGGTCTTTAATAAATCTTGTACACCAAGGTTTAAAATGTGAGCAAAGCACCGGAAATGTTGATTGTCTGAATCAAAGTGTGGCGGCAGCTGTTGGCCCAGTTCATACATAAATTTGGTATTTGCAGTTGCGTTGTCGACCGTGATACCTTGTATTTTATCAATTATGTCATATTCCAATAAAGATTCATGGAAAATCGTTGCAATATGTTCCCCAGTATGTCGACCGCGTGATGGTATAAAATCAAGAACTACAGATCGATACTTCCATTCATTGTCTATATTATGCATAGTAACCCCGTAGTAACTCCTACCAGCAATTGACGTCCACCCATCAATGGTAAACGACATTTTAGATGATAATTGTTGAAGTCGTTCCTTGAGATTCAATTGGAGCTCTTCAAATCGCTCTTTGACTTTCCTTCTAAGTGTAGACCTTTAGGAAAACCATATTAGGGCAAATCGTCGAAAAATACTTGTGTAGTTTCGTCATCGAAAAATGAGAAGGGAAGATATTTTTTCACCACCCAATCAACTGTAGCTGTCGTGATGTTGTCACTGCTGTTTTCCGACTGAAATCTTGTGTCATTATTTAAAAGATACTAGGTTTGAGCGTTTAAGAGGAGGAGGTTTGTTGTTGTTAAATCGAGAAAATCGTTAAATTGACATTTGTTATATTAAGGTTGCACTGTAGGTACTGTAATTTACTAAAATAAAGTACTTAGTTGTTACTGGCCGACAGGGCCGGATCTAGGGGGGGGCAGACGGGGGCACGTGCCCCGGGCGGCACGGTCAGGGGGCGGCAAACCGACTAATGGACCACATCATTTACCTTACTTGCCCGCGGAATAAATAATAGTACAAGTGCATGGCCATAGAAATACGACTGATAACCGAGCGCGGAGTAAGGCATGTTACTGAACTATTACATTTTTTTGCATAGTTCTAAATAGGCGCCCGCAGATCACGGTCAGCAGGCGGGTGCAGCTGCGATCTGAGGAATGACGCTGTATACGAAAACTCTCTCGTCGATCCCTATACAGGGCAGCAGTGTATTATTTCAAAGTTACGTAGTTATTTCTCTATGTTAATTGATGCCAACTTAGCTGCTTTAAAGCTATATCATTTTCATGATGGACAGCTACAATTGAAAAAATAAACAATAAGCTCCTTTTACTTGCATCAAGCGACCACGTTTTTAAAGAAAATATACAAAATAAATTGGAAATAAAACGCCTTTTTCATCAGTGTGACTTCGAAAAAGCTGAGGCGAGTAGTCTTATTTCATTATAGAACTTAATTGATTAATATCAATACCAATAATTGATAAATTGTAACTTTTTAATGACATTGCTTTTTTGCCGAGGTTAGGGGTTATGAAACAGCTTAAGCGTTATTAGACCCCCGCTACGACGGATATACCGCAGAGCTTTTGAAAGTAGGGGGCACGCCAGTGCTTATGACCCTTCAGAAGCTTTTTAATTCCGGAATCGGTGATGGTGCGACACCAAAGGTGAGGAGCAATGGCGTGGTGGTGTTCTTCTTCAAGAAAGGTGATTAAACCTTTTCCCTCTCTATTCAACCTATCGCAGTTCACTGTTGGACATTTGTCTCATTTTGCGCCAGATATTCCGGTCCTCCGTTTTTCTCATCCAGACTCCACCAGCGACTTTTCGCAAGTTGTCGGTCCATCGGGCCGGAGGGCGTCCTACGTTACGCTTGCCAAGACGCGGTCTCCGCTCCAGAACTCGTCTGCTCCAACGGCCATCGGTTCTGCGACATCATTACCCACTGCCACTTCAGTTCGCTAATCTGGCGAACTATGCCGGTAATTTTAGTTCTTTTGCGGATAACATCATTTCTGATTTTATGTATAAGAGTCTCCCAACATAGCACGCTCCATCGCTCGTTGAGTAACTTTGAATTTCTGAACCAATGTCAAGTCAGTGTCCATGTCTCATCTGCGTATGTTGGTATGGGTAGGACGTATTTCTCAAAGACTTTTGTCCTTAAGCGTTGCGGAATCGTCGACGTGAAGATCTGATGTAACTTGCCTGATGCCGCCCAGCCCAAATGAATCCTCCTACTAGCTTCCCTTCCGAAATTGTGCCGGTCAAGTTTTAGCCCAAGTAAACTTATTCTTGGACAATCTGGAGAAGGACGCCACCGACGCTTATCAGAAACGCTACCGGTCTATAATTCTTCAAGAGGGCTTTATCACCCTTCTTAAAGAACGCTTGTGGACCACGCTTCCAGTGTAGTTCCCAGGTAGATGACGGCATTAAAAGAGCTCACCTAATGTCCTAAGGATGGGTTGTCCACCGGTGTTTAGGAGTTCTGTCGTAATACCGTCATCCCACGGGGCCCTTTCATTTCTCAGTTGCTTCAGTGCTGCACTAATTTCGCTAACGTCAACATCCGGGATATCCTACGTACAATAGTGCCTTAGTAGGGCACGTAGATTCCAAGTGGTTTTTTGAAAAATTTGGGCCCCCTGTTCTCCTTAATAAGGTCCTTAATTAACCTTGTATTGAAATAGTAGAATTCTCTGCGAACGAGTTTTCGTATCCGCTTGGAGAGAGCCTAATATTCCGGGTCCTATTCACCTATCGCAGTCCACTGCTGGACATAGGTTCCCCCCATTTCGCGCCAGATATCCCGGTCCTCCGCTTTCCTCATCCAGCCTCCACCAGCGACCTTTCGCAAGTCGTCGGTCCATCGGGCCGGAGGGCGTCCTACGCTACGCTTGCCGAGACGCGGTCTCCACTCCAAAACTCGTCTGCTCCAACGGCCATCGGTTCTGCGACATACGTGACCAGCCCACTGCCACTTCAACTTGCTGATCCGGCGGCTATGTCGGTAACTTTAGTTCTCTTACGGATTAAATATATATATATATATATATATATATATTCCGGGTATGAGAAGTAAAGTCAAAATTCATTTATTTAAATTAGGCTAACAAAAAACACTTATGAACGACAAAAATACAAAAATTACATTACAAAAAAACAAATTTATTTCTTTGAACTGTTCTTTTAGAGAGTCACGTGGTCTAAGGTTGTAGATAAAAGCTCTCTTTGTAGCACAAATATTGTATCAATGTCGGCAGCCGTACCCCACAACGGTAGACCATACGACATTACATTATAAAAGACTAAAATAAACTAATCTTGCCGTTTTTACATCTGTTACGAGTTATCTTAGATATTAAAAGCTTATTGAAGAATTAACGACCATTACGATATTGTGCCACATCTTTAAGTTATTCTCCAGAGTCATTATGATCCGTCTCGCGCATATGTTGACGATTTCCAGCCCTCCGAACAAGCCGGGTTTCCTCAAAGGCTTCAGCACCATAGACTACATATTACATACGCTGTGGCAGGTTATACAGAAGAGCGGAGAGTATAACTGACCATTATGTTTGGCGTTTGGGACTATGAGAAAGCCTTCGATTCGATCGAGAATTGGGCTGTGCTGTGTCATTCCCTCCAACGGTGCCTGACTTGACTACTGCTATATCGAATTGTTGAGATGTTGTACGAGAAGCGCTACTATGTCAGGCCGAGTACATGAAGAGCTTACCATTGGCTTATCATTGGCACCGAGGAGCAATACAAGGAGATGTAATATCTCTGAAACTGATCACAGCTGCTTAAAAAGTTGCCAGCTTTGTCCAAATGTCATCAATTTGAGACCTATTATATAAATAAGTGAAATAATATAGGATGATAAGGTAAAAATAAACAAAAGAGGGTGGGGGCGGCATTTCTAAATTTTTGCCCCACCAAAAAAATTGAAGATCCGGCGCTGCTGGCCGATTATGAAAACAAATGAAAATATGGGTGTTTATAAAAAATATTTAAGACGATAATTACATACTTAATATGTCGCACCCTTAGATGAAAGTACGTAAGTACGAAGTTACGTAGGTTAATGGCGTTTTTGAAAGTATCGCATGAATAGCTACGCGGAGTTAAAATTCCCGTAGCGACATTGTTAAAAAAATATTCTTACCTGTCCACTTCTTCCAGCGGTTACTAAAAGCTTGTGATATCTCCCTTAATTTTGGTTTAACAGGAAGAAATATTTGTGATTCCTTTTGTGGAAAGATATTAGATGTTTCCTTAAGCCTGAAGTGTTTCTGTTTTTTCATTTTATTCAATCTTTTTATGTTGGCACAATTTACACAAGGCAGTTTGGGATGCATTAATTATTTCGAAAAACTCCTCAAATTTGCTTTTGGGTCTTTTAGATGTGTGACTCAAACTCTCGTTACTCGGACTAGAATAATTTGAATCTTCGTCACTCATATTCGATTGTACGTGATACGTTTTTAGAAAACAACAAGAATTAGTAAAAACAATTATTAAATTAGACTCGAAGCACAGCTCAATTGGAAATGACTGGAATTAAAATAATTCCTTTATTTATAGTACCTACGTTTCCTTGCTTTCCCTTGCGCCGCCTCGCCACGTGACGGCTCTATTAAAAGGATGCCGCCGCAAATCAAACGATGCCGCGTGCGCCGTACAAACACAGATTATTTATTACCTACTTGTTCAGAGTCGACGCGTGAATAAAATATATGAAAGAATTAGTGCCAATCACTATTCTTTACATATAAGGAATGTTTGGCGTACCTATACTAATATTTATAAAGCTGAAAGAGTTTGTATGTTGATGACAGAAGTTCAAAATAAATAAATAAATCCTGAACGTCACTATTCCTCCAAAGTTACTATTTCTCGGGACGAAGGTCGGGGCACTGCTAGTAAACTTACTCTCATCATCTCTCTCAGAGATATTCGGGCTGGTAAGCAATACAAACACTTATCTCAGGCTTTTTGTTTTATTAATAGTAAGTATCTACGCTTTTATATTTTTATTAGTATTGTAGAATTGTTTGTCTTTTAAATATACCTGAAACGTGTAACGTTAAGTTACACGTTTCAGGTATATTTAAAAGTGGCTACAATATTTATCAAACGGGTGATATTTGAACACTTTTTTTGCTATTTTTTCTTGTAAAAACTTAAGAAATATAATGACTGAATGTACAATAATAGTACCTAAGTAATTAGTTTTAAAACCATATAATCACATGACATCTACTACCTATCCTTACCATTTTATCGTAATCATAATACTACTTGCGTGATCATTATAATGTATTCATTTTCATTCTAAGCACTCTGAAACTTATTTATTCTTTGGAACACCTGTAGTTACTCTTAAAATTCGAAATTATTTTGCATGAGTATACTTACGCCCTGTGGCAGCCATAAAACAGTGTCAAATGTTGTGATTTCGGCGCGGCGGCAAAATTGTTGTATATGATTTCAAAAGAAGCCGCCGGCGCGTGTATCATAACCATGTACTTCCGAAAAGCGGCAAATTTCTTTGAGAAGTAAGTACAAAACCTTTGATGCCGCATTATCAAAGTGCCGATGATTAAAACATAACTATGCATGCACTCAGTTTGATTTTAATTGATATTTTTTTATTCGCTATGTAGGTATGTTTATGGTATTAGTCGTAATGCGCATAGGTCCAGTTTTTCATATTCTTTGATACAGTTTTTTGCGTCTCATAGAATTCCTAAGCGTACCTATACACCGAACTGTTACACCTAACTACTCCGTGAAATAGCGCTAAGTCCTAGCTGCAAGACGCAAGAGTCTTGCAGGCTATGTCTTGTTCTTGCTCAAGTCTTGCACGGTCAGTCTTGGTCTTGGTCTTGCTAAAAAAACCGCGGTCTTCTTCTTGGTCTTGGTCTTGCAAAAACGCAAGAACAAGACCAAGACTGAATTTGGGCAACACTACTCTCCTTATCTTAAGATAAAAGAAAAAATTATAAATGTTGTTTTGATAAATTTGAATAGGTACTGGCCAATTATTTCATTGAACATCATCATCATCAACAACCAAGGCATTCCTATATCAGAATATTGAACTTGGGTCTAATTTCACATTTATGTCTTTGATATGATATTTCAATTTCAGCGTAAAAAAACGCGTTACTTATTAATCTTTCAATTAAGAAAAGGTGATACGCTATTGCGTAATCTATTGATTAGTAAGGTTCATAAGGTCTATGCCCCTTGATTTAAAATTTATAAGTGTTTGGACTAGATTTTCTGCAAAGCGTGGCTTTTCAAAACATGCTTACAGAAGAAATCCGCGTTGCGTTGAGCCGAGTAATTTTCCGGAGGCCGGAATCCATGAGATGCGGAGGAATATTACTTCTTACATAGGTGAATCATGAGCACTTTGCCTACATTTTAAAAATAAAATAAAGTGTTCGTTGTGGGTTATCATAACGTTAGTTTGAGATGTACGAGCAGATACCTAACAAATTATCGTAATTAGCTTCAGATTAGTTTTTGAACCTTGACAATATCCCAATTCTGATAATTATAGTAACAATGATTCATCATTACCACGTTGATAAATTTCATATGATTTTTCAATATTTTTCTTATCATACGTCAGCCTATCTGTGCGATATAATTCGCATTACGTAGGTACCAAATATTTAGAAATTTTCTTTTATAAAAACCTCGTGACTTCTGCATGACATACTCGTACTCGTAGTTATTTTATCTGTCTTTATTTTACACAAAAGAAATATTTAACAGGAAAATATTTACCGATAATGTCATGTCGCAAAATATGGGAAATTTATGCCCAGCATTGAACTGCGCTATTTAAATAAGGTGATAGAAGTATGAATAACTAAATATCCACTATGAGCCGGAACTTAAATCCACTCTAAAGTAGCTGTTTACGATGACTATTATTATGAGAAGTTTATTAAAACTTGTCTATCTCACCATCTACATATCTTGTGATATCATAACGTAAAAGCGAGTTACTACGTAGATATACATAACTGCCTTGTTATCTTTCAAGAGTGCATATTTGACATTGTTCCCTTATGTTTTGTAATAGAAGATGTGGATTGACGTCATTAGTCCCATTTAGATACGGCGTAATTTTGCTTTAAACCTAAATATATCTAGGTATTTATAAGCACTAACGGCGTAGGTGACTACGTGCGATCGATCGGTGCAATTATATCCTTTGTTGATCATAACAGTTGAAGTGTTTGCGTTCAAAAGATTTGTAATGTAACCCTAATACGTTTTTCAGTTTGTTACAAGCAAGTTTTGCAAAATCATTAGGTACATAAGTCACATACGCACATTCAAGAACACGGCCGAAAGCAGAAGTGGCCAGTTCCACGACCCACTTTGTGCTTGAGTATTAATATCCATGTTACTCTTCTACCTTTCTGCATTTTAACAACTTTATAAACAACATTTGTTCGCTTCAAATATTCACAATGTTGTATAACCACTAATAACTAAACAAAAACGTTCACTGCACTTAATTATTTTCATTGGGAACAAAGTTATTGACTTTATTATTTTAACACTTATAGACAGAGAGCATATCGTCGTATATTGACAGGGTTCTATTACATCGACGCCTTATCGGAAGTCCCGAGTACATAGCTACTTTGTCTTATCTTATCATCTCAGTGAAAGAAGTCAATATACCTAATGAAATAACTGCAAATACTTCTAATAAAAAAAGTTTTGTTGTGGATTTTCAAATCGTATTTATTAATAACGTTAAATTACCTAATTAGGTATATAATAAGTAGGTACTTCATGTTTGTAGTGTTGATATAAATATATAGGTATGTTTCTGTCCATATTATCTGTTTAACAATAGTTTGTGTAAATACTACCTAATGGGGATATAGAGGTTCCAGTATAGCCCTATCAAGGAAACCTTTATTTGTTTGTGGTAGATGGAGCATGCACGGCGACAGATTATACGAATCTCAATAATAAAATTATGTTACTATAAAACATATCTATGCAAATCTATGTAAGATGGATGCCTCCGAAAAGTATGCCCTAAATTTTAAAACATTAAAGTGTAATCAATGTACCAATTGTAATAAAAACCCGATGAGTGATTGCTATTGGAGAACCATAGGCGCCATGTGTCCAGAAATATAAAACAATAAAGAGCTATTGTCAGTCGCCTTCTTCCGAAACTAAATAGACGAGGGGATAAATAATAATTGAACTTTAGGCTTTATATTTCACCCATCGTTACACTATATATAGCTATGCTGGGGATTCAGCCACTTTAATGGAATCCAGTGGGAAATTGGCCGTCGGACGTCTCTTTGGCATTCATAGGTCTTCCCCATTTTGCGACACACGTGACCGGCACACTGTCCCTTCAACTTTCTGATACAGCGAGCTATGTCGGTAAATTTTATCCTTATGAGAGAGACTCCGAGCATAGCTCGCTACATTGCCCGTTGCGTAAATTAAATTTGAGAACCAATCCCGCAGTCAGTGTCCATGTCTCAGCTGCGTATGTTAGTACGGGTAGGACGTATTTCCAGACTTAATTGAACATATTAGATTGTTTCACATAATATTTATGCACTTTTGCTAGATTTACCTCAAGATTTACATGAATTACTTTTATTAAGTTAAATATTTACATGTGGTCGATTGTCTCAAATAAAACCTAATGTTCTCAGACAAAGCCAATTTTATTTGCTTTTCGAATAGAAAAGGTATATAGTTCAAAACAAATGTAATGGCGGAGATATGGAATTTCGGTAATTTATCTTTTTGGTAAATATGTTTATATGTATAGGTACAGTACATACATCTGGCGCAAAATGGGGGAGATCTCAATGATGTAAAAAAGCATGGATTCGTGATATGCTTACAAAACAATCGAAAAGTGTTCCAAATGCAGTGACAGCACACATACACATATTTCGAATTTCGAACACATTTACCTAAACAAGAGAGTACAAACTGTACTCTCTTCGGCGGTTCGTTTTTTGAAAGGCTTTCGATGATCAGTCCGACACCCGTGTAAATCGACCAATATATTTGAAAGTACCGCACATCACGTTGAGAATCTAGGAATTCTTTAATTACGTCGCATTGTTGCGTCGACAATATAAGATGCCTGTCGACCAGCAATAGCCTCATGCCAAAGAACAGATGTAAATAAATCTTTATTTTTTTATGAATCGATGATAATGTACGAATTGACGTAATTAAAATGTCATTAAAATGGCGGCTAATATGTGACGTCAGACCATAGACAGTCCATAGAGTATGACATGCGAATTGTCAAATAGCAAAGAGTCTAGTATGTTCTAGATAATTCGCGAACTATGTAGAATGACGTCGACGCTTCGAGCTCAGCGGCCGGACAGGTATATAAGGCGGGCCGACGGGTGCGCCGGGAGTCTTGTGTTCTACTCAAGAGCGAACGAAGAGCGAAATACCTGCGACTACAAGGAAGAAGCGAGTGATACAGCGATATCTAAGGGATCGTCGAGTGTGATATAACAGTGTGAAGAGTTAACGTGTGATTATTACGTGTGTGTGTTATAGTGTGCAGTGTTAATTACGGATTTTAGTGCGTGCGTTAATTGATTAATTAGTACGAGTGTAAGTGTAATTAGTGTTGTGTGATTAATATTGGTTAATAATAAAGTGTGTTACCGTGTTATTCTTCGTGTTTGGCAATAATTTATCCGAACCCCCAGCTCGTAACATTTGGTGTCAGAAGTGGGATAAATTATGCCTGTGCTACCGAAGGAAGATACGGACGATGTTCGTACTAGAAGCCAGCGACAAGCCGCTATGGACAGGAGCCGGTTTGAAGAGTCGCCATCATCGGCAGCCCAGCGACTGCAACAGAAGGTGTGGGGACCATCTACGGCCTCTGCAGCGTCCACTTTCGATATGGCTGCATTGATGGCGTTGCTACAGGAACAAGCTCGCCACAGGAGGAACAAGCTCGCCGAGGAGGAACAAGCTCGCCGACAGGAGGAACAAGCTCGACAGTTACAAGCGCAACTCCAAGCCGATAAGGAGGAACAGGCTCGTCGGCAGGAGGAACAGGCTCGCCGACAGGAGGAGCAAGCTCGACAGTTACAAGCGCAACTCCAGGCTGATAGGAGAGAGCAGACGAGGCTATTACAGGCGCAGCTGCAGGTCTACAAGGAGAGCAGGCTCGTCGACAAGAAAACAAATGCTCCTTATCAAGGACATCCATACAAGTTTGTGAAGGATCTTCAAGAAATTAGGGAGCAAGTCGGCCATCATGAGAAACGGATTACGGAAGCTTTCGTCGAGATTGCCGACCTCAAGAAGGAAGTGAAGGAGCTAAAGATCACCAACGGTAGCCCGCTATCCGTTGGTTGCGCGCCTTCAACAAAAGGCGTTAAAGTGCCGCCATTTGATGGGACAACGTCTGGTCGGCGTACAAAGTACAGTTCGGGGTGGTTAAGAAAATGAACTCGTGGACGAATCCCAGGCTTTGACGGCGCTAACATTGGGCCTAAGGGGCGAAGCATTGTCTGTTCTTGAAACTCTTGGCGACGATGTGACATATGGACAGTTGGTGCAAGCACTGGAATCCAGGTTTGGTGATGCTCATTTGGAACATGTGTTTCGCGCTCAGCTTAAAGAACGGGTCCAGCGCGTTGGTGAGAATTTACAACAGTGGGGATTGGAGATTGAGAAGCTTGTTCGTAAAGCATATCGAACAGAGCCCATACTAGCTCAGAAGATATTGGTGCAGGCCTTTGTGGATGGCATACGGGATTTGGAGGTGAGAGCAGCTGTGCGACTTGGACACCACGCTACGCTAAAGGACGCCTTGGCCCATGCGTTGGAAGTGGAAGCAGTGCGACAAGACCAAAGAACCCACCACATCAGGGAAGTTGTTGAAACGGCTGATTGTCGATATTTGCGGAGATTTATCCCTAGATGTTATTCCTGTGGGCTCAAAGGCCATCTTCGCTCCAACTGCCGCAAGCAAATTAACGCATGGCGGACTGAACAACATGTAGACAGGGCAGCAATTACAACTGCCCAACAACAGCAGTCATCGAAGAGGGCCAAAACACGTTACGATCGCAACGTAAACAATCAAGGTTTTGAAGAACGTTCATTGGTATGGCTACATAACCCACTTCGAAGCAAAGGAAAGTCTCCCAAACTTCAAGCTAAATGGGATGGACCGTACCAAGTTATAAGCAAAATTAACGACGTCACGTACCGTTACGCAAGCACCCACGAGGAGCATCCAAGATTGTTCATGTGGATCGATTAGCGCGTTTCTATGGAGATAATGCTCGGGACGAGCATTTCTTGGAAGGGGGCAGTGTTACGAATTGACGTAATTAAAATGTCATTAAAATGGCGGCTAATATGTGACGTCAGACCATAGACAGTCCATAGAGTATGACATGCGAATTGTCAAATAGCAAAGAGTCTGTATGTTCTATAATTCGCGAACTATGTAAAATGAAGTCGACGCTTCGAGCTCAGCGCCGGACAGGTATTAAGGCGGGCCGACGGGTGCGCCGGGAGTCTTGTTCTACTCAAGAGCGAACGAAGAGCGAAATACCTGCGACTACAAGGAAGAAGCGAGTGATACAGCGATATCTTCGTCGAGTGTGTATAACATGTGAAGAGTTAACGTGTGATTATTACGTGTGTGTGCGGAAAGTGTTGTGTTATAGTGTGCAGTGTAATTACGGATTTTAGTGCGTGCGTTAATTGATTAATTAGTACGAGTGTAAGTGTAATTGGTGTTGTGTGTGATTAATATTGGTTAAATAATAAAGTGTTACCGTGTTATTCTTCGTGTTTGGCAATAATTTATCCGGAACCCCCAGCTCGTAACAATATATTAGGTTAAAACCTCTGTTTTCGCCTCCGAGGTTTCCGTCGTACTAGTATGTCGCATTGACCAAATAAAAACAATATGATCATTTTTGCTACAGTTTTCAAGACTTTAATAAGTGTAGGGAGTCAAGGGGTTAGCTCAATTAACCAAAAAACAAAAAGTGTTAATAGATTTGAAATGGGGCAGCCGAAATGTTATAATCCCAGAGAGGCAACTGTTGACCTCTGGAATTAACTCATTGATCTGTGTACTGAATTCCTATTCAAAATTTTACTTTAAGAAAGACTTTCATACATTAAATAAGTAAGTTTTCCTTATAAATGAAATATCGTGTTTGAGAACGATTTCATTTAATATTTTTGATGTTTGATGTAAAACGTCAAATTCATCACCAAATGTGGCACACGTCAATCCAGGGTTACCAAACGTACGAAGTTCCTCGTACAAATACGAGATTATGGTCTTCCGTACGAGATATGAGGACACTATCAACCTCGTGCAATTATGTACGAGATTTTGTAATATGACCATGCTATATATTAAAAACTAGTGACATATATCAAAACTTGAACTTTTACACAAAAAAATCCATGAAAAACCCTTAATAAAACATTTTGTTCTCCGCATTAGTCGACTCTGTCACAAAGTGATGTCTTTTTTTTAGTAAGAAGCTAGTAATTTTATTGTATTCAGAATAAAAGCGTTTTTTTAGATGTACGAGGTTCGAAAGTCAAAGTACGAGATTTTTAGCTACTTATGTACGAGGAATTTCGTTTCGGGGCTGGCATCCCTGCGTCAATCAAAGTCAGTAATGTGTCAATATTAGAAATACGTATTAGAATCAACACAATCAAACAAACATTTTAAAGTTTAAGTTTCTAAAAAAAAAAACTGCTCTATTTATAGTGCTATGAAAGTCTCGATACATGTAAATCGTCATGGTTCATAGAAATGTTTTAAGCGAATATACTGAATCAATAAAAACACTTCGAGAACAATGTTTAAATGCTGGAATGAGCGAAGAAGAATTTCAAAAACTATATTTCGATTCCATCCACTCGCTTGAAGATGCACAGAGAGTTGACCGCCCAAACCGGAAGATGTTAAGAACCAAATATATTTTATTTTTTTTATTGACTATAGCTACTAGTTGTATTATTTACAATTACAAAACTATCTACACCTATGTTGTATGCCATGTGCAAGAATTTATTTATCCAGGTTTAAGGTTATTACGAAAATTGACAATACCATTTATATCATTATTTCCTTCTTTGACTGGTAAGTATCATCAAAAGTCTACCTTTATTCATTTCACACATTAAAAAGCTCTCCAAAATGCTATTTTAATACTTTTGTTTCTAGATTTTTACCATGAAACATGTTTAATTCAAAACCCTTTCTTTGCGGTTGTTGATATGGATTGTTGGCCTTGTAGTTCAGTTAATACTGTAAGAGAAATTAAAAATCCTAAGCCAGGAAGCCAAGAGAATAATGCACCTTTTATTTATGAGGTGAGTATTAAATTTTTAATTGGACAGAATTTATTAATTTCTCATTTAATAATTTCAGACAAATTAGTAAATGTTAAAATATGGGTCTAGCAGGTAAGGCTTAATGAGTAATGGTTTTTATTTCAGACAGAGCAGCAAGTTATTGATCTTGACTTATTGAGGAATATCTATGTTAAAAATCAACACATTTTTGATAGAGAGCCAAATAAAATTTTAGTAGATAACAAATATAATGTCCCACTTCATGAAATGTTCTCAACAAATATGATTAAGGACAATAAATCTTTTATTTGGTATGGATAAAATAACACTGATAAATTTGATAATTTTCATTTTACTTCTGTAAAAAAGTCATTATATCTTTATTATTTTCAGGAAATTTAATACTATGGTTGTTGCTAGAATTTTAAGGCAAGTCATTCCCCGACCTGCAATTGTACCTAAATTTGGGCAGGCAACTGAAAGGTTTATTATAATTGACACAAGCCAGAAATCTTTAAGAATTCCTGATACAGAGTGCAGTTATTCATTTTTATTGTCTCTTAGCGGTACTAGAACAATTAATCTTATACCTGCAGAGGAATGCAAACACCAATGCAAATCTCTAAAAGTTGAATTAAAAGAAACATATTTATGTAAGTGATCAGTGATCACTTATTAGTTATTACATAGTTATTGTAGTGCTTAAACATTCTCCATATTTTATGTATTTTCTCTTGTTTCCAGTATGGTATAACTGGTGGTACTGGAGACCTATGGTTCAATCAACTAACAGTAATGTAACATTTATTGCACATGTGGGATCTTACTGTTGATAAGACATCAATATTACTGATAAAATGACTGGAAACTGTGAAATAAAGCCCATTGAAGTGGAATGTACAAAACACCAATTTATTAACAACAATTTTAAATAAAATTAGCTAAAAACCCACATATATTACTTTTCATTCAAATTTTTCTCTAAGTTTCTCCTTCAATAACACTGGTATCAGTGATAATAAGGCGAATACACTAAGTACTGTGACTGAAGTCCATGACCAGGCATCACTGGTAGATGTCAATGTGTGCAATGTTTGGCCAGCCTGGATTGCCACAAATGAAGGTGGAGCCACACCTATAAAAAGAAAAATGTTAATGTAACCTCATTAGATATCAACCTATGAATAAGTTACATTACCCCATATGCTTACCAATAAAAGTTCCTAGGGCAAATGGTACTAGAGGCACACCAATAACAGGTGCAGACATGTTAATAAACCAATTTGGCAGAAAGGGTGTCACTCTTAGAAATATAATGTAATTGAGCAGGTTGTTCTTGTGCTTAGTTACAGCTTTGGACCACTGAGCTGCTCTTTCTGGGAAGAACTTCCTGACTAGCTTTTTTCCCAACAAATTGGATAGGAAGAAACACAAACTGGCACCAATTGCTGAACAACAGCATACTAAGAGGAGAGCCAGGTAAAATGGAAACAAAAAACCTGAAAGTATGCTGAGAAAAATAGATCCTGGTATTGCAAATGTTTGCAAACTGTAATCATATTAAGGAAATAATTCATATGATTACAGATTCCTAATATAGGAACTTAAACTTACAAATATGTACCTAATTTAAACTTCATTTAAAAGGATACAAAATATAAACTAAAAATACTCCAAATAATACTTCATAAAAATATTTGTCTTTGTAACGGTCTAGTATAAGACCTAATTGCTTGGCTTCTTCCAAATCCCATGGTAGTTTTATGTGCTGCTTTTCATGTCTGAAACATTTTGTATACATAAATAATATCTGTTAAATCACATCTACAGCATACAAACAAGAATTCATATTGATTAACTCACTCTTCTAAATCTGGAAACTGTCGGTATAGAAGTCCTAAAGCTAATAAAGATGATATAAATATTATTATGACTAAAACTAAGGATTTGGATGTAGAGATGTCATTATTAGATGAAACAACTGTTTGTGAATCTGAAAAATATTAGTAATAAAATTAATTGCAAGACTTAAAATATAATATAATCTAGTTTAACATACCAATATAAAAAGGAATAAGAATTGGACTAAGGGAAAGGACATATTACTTGGAACTGGGAGAGGATAATACAAGCCAGTGCAGTCATCCCTGATGTTGCATATTCTAGGCCTCGTAAAGGTTTGTTGTGGAATGTCAACAGTAGAGGAAACAACGGGCTCTTGAACATCACCTTGAGCTTCCTGTACACGAGGATCAGCTCGTCTTCTTGTGCTCATGTTTGTGAACTATAGTATATATATTTACAATAATATCATTAAGAATAAATAAATGGAACCTTAGAAAATTTACGTCCCTATTTAAGTAATATCCTACCTAAATTATTAAAATTAATACAATTTATTCCAAAAGATAATATTTTTTAAAATAGAATCACGTCGCTTTGACAGCAGTATATAGTGACGCATGACATTGACATTTGACATGAGTTTATAAAGCAAAAGAAACGTCCTAAACAGCCCTAAAGTTAATTGTTCTTCATCTATAATATATAAATAAAACTGGAGTGTCTGTTTTTAATATTTAAATATCAAATTATTACTTCATGAATAAGAATTTATATACAGTGCATACACCAAAATAACATTTTTATTATTATTATTGTTTGTCAGTTTATATATGGTTATTTGAAATTATGGGACTCTTTTGGAGGGACTTATTGAAGCGATTTTAGGTTATCTTTTGCTGCGGGAGAAACTGTGTATACCGCAGGGCAAGGCACAGCTATTTTTTTAATAAATTGAACAATCTGTGCGAGAGCCACTTCCGAAGTGGTAAAATATGTGTACCTACATTAACAAACTTACACTGACATTTATCAGAAGTTTGTTGTAGTAGTAGTAGGGTCCTAAGTATTTTTTATTTAAATTATGTTACTGCTACGGAACCCTTCATCAGTGAGTCCGACTTGCAATAGGCCTGATTTTTTTATCATCTCTGCTCATTACACGCCCCACCGGGAGGAACGCCGTACGATACTACCTGTAGTAGGTGTATAGGTCTTTTTAATACGTCATAAACGGTGAACAAAACCACTATTTTACAGTACTTTATTTATTTGTAGCGTTAGCAATATTTTTTTTGTAATAGGTACTTGCTGAGCCCTAGATGAGGGATTCCGACTCGCCGCCCTTTTAACCTTGTGTTCTATAATCGTTAGGTACCTATTTATAGATCTTGCTTACTTACCTAAAAACTAAAAATATAATAAAAAACCATCGTAAACATATAAATGGAATATGTATAATTCCAGTGAGATGGAAAATAATAAGAACCTCAAATGATTATTTTCCTAGAAATCAACTTTCGTAGGACTTAACACCGGAGATAAATTGCATTATTTTACGCCTACATTTTCGCAAATTGATCAACTTACCGAACTCTTGGCTCACCCGTAACGTATAAAGAGTGAAATTTACCACAGAGCTATGAAAGTTTTAAAGTGACCATACCTAAAATAGTAACTCAACGTTGTTGTTCAAAAATTTTTCTACTAACCTAACCTACATGGATATAAGACTTGTGATTAGGAACCTATAAACACAAATATGCATAATTATAAATATTGGCTTAAACACATTTTTAAATAATAAAGTAATTTATTCAAATGATTATATATTTCAGTCATCAGTATTATATTATAATTTACTAAGTAGTAGACTCAATACTGAGTTGTCTAAGTAGGTACCACCGCAGTGCAAGATATCGCCCCGCGAAACAGGATGCACTTTTGTGTTTCGAGATGAGGGCACTGTAGCTAATGAAATTACCGGGTAAAGAGACCTAACATCTGTTTTCTCGGGTGAAGGGCGCGGCATTGATGGAGGATAGGTAATAACTATCTTTCAGTTGTTGGTCTCCTTCAATGCCGCTCTGTGATGGTCGGGTGAATCACTTACCATCAGGTGAGCGTCTAGACCGGCCTGCACACTCATAACAATAAAAATTACTAATATATGAGAAAAAAAATACATTATGTAAGTACTGGGATAATCGAAACTTATAAATGTACCTATAGTTTGGAGAGTCTGATTGTATGTATTAAGCTAGTTTATGGACACACACAAACATTGCCACTGTCAATATTGACCAATAAGAGAGCAGTGTATTTGCCGCATTTTAAAGAAGCGTTTAAATATAAAATCTTCTTGGTCAAAGTTTCAGAATCTTGCGGAAGGATATTCGTAAATTCATAAATTTACCAGTTATGTCTCGAACTATAATCCATATTGTAGATATTTTGTAAAGACTTACTTGGACTTACTAACTTAGAAAATAATGTTATGAATCTAAACGTGCATTAAATGCTCGTGTAACTTTCTCCTTCCTGGTGCAACGGAATGAACAAAACTTTTTATATCATGGTTCATAGCAAATATAACGTGCTGCATCCTGCGTAGGAGGAGCGGGACGGGGCCGAGCCCGAGTAGTAGTTGAATGGGATGCCGAGGCACTCGCGCGCCGCAGTGTCGAGATATCGGAGACGCCGGCGCACGGCCGTGCGACGCTCAATCACACTACTAAGTAAATACCAACAGAAACGTTCAATGGATTTGATACAATTCATTTGTAAAATGTGCATCTATGAAGCTCCAAAATAATGTGAACTAGTGAAAGTGTACTTTCTAATAAGTTTAAGTTCAGAGATGTGGAACATTGTAAATACTAAAGCTTAAATGGTTTTGAGCAATAAGGTAAGAAGCACTTATTAAAATTATGCAGTTTATGTAGTGACCGCTTTATTCCTAAAATAGGAGGTATGCGCATTGACGTAAATAGGTTTTATATTCAGACCAAAATAACAAATACAAAAATAATTTCATAACAACATTTTAGTAACTATTGGATTATTCATATAACATAATACTTCTGAATCATATAAATTCTGTTATTGTTATTTTATAAAGTACTAGTACTACTACTAGTACCAATATATATTATACGAGTATAATACGATTTATCACTTCAAATCACTATAAAAGTTCTCATCTATTTTAATTCATACAAACTGTCACTATGTAACGTTTAGTGTTACACAACGGAAACTACGTTCTGACTACCTACTAGCCTAGACATTTCATAATATATTAACTACGAGTAGAGAACCATGTTATATAACTTGTTATTTACCTATGGTATATGTTGTACAAACCGGTAATGCCGAGTCGAAAGCAACCCTGAAAGTTGCCACTAACCACCAGAGGGATGTCGGCTTGGTTGATAATAAAAACATAAACATATATCTATTAAAAAGATAGATAGACGGACTATTTTACCTTCAAATTGTACTTATTAAGTATTTACCTACCTGTTTGGCAAGTTTTTTATTGAATTTCTAGAAAGTTATTTTCAAAATGACCTAGGGTAATTCTAAGCCTAGGTAATTTAGAAAGTAACTTTAGGAAACAGGAACAATGTTGCACAGCTAGTGCCTAAGTTAATTAAGTACCTACTTAGAGTTTGAAACATTGCCAAAACAATATAAATCGCAAATGTCGATCCGTGTGATGTTATGATTAAGAAGCCGCTACTGCACCAAGGGGTTCGGGTTCGATCCCTAGACAGTACGAACATTTGATGCTAGAACATAAAATCTGTTTGTTTGTTCTGTATTCTATGTATAATACGAACATATTTACAAAAAAGTATATGAGTATGTTGATCAGTTGTTTGGTAATAATACAAGCATTGCCTAAATTGGCGCTAGATGGCGCTAATACTGTTCGAACTTAATTTGGAAGTTCGTTTGATCATAATAAATAATGCAAAACAATGTAAATCCCAACACTAATTATTTTTAGACAAACGTCAGTGTGTTATAAGCAGGCGAGTCTTTTACTACTCCTGTAAAATCTCAACCTAACAATGATTGTAAACGCAGGTGATGCGAGGGACCGACAAGTTGTGCTTGCTGGTCGTAACACTAGCGCTGGGCTATGCGTGCGGTGACAGCGGGTGCAGACGCGGCGTCAGCTGGTGGCACCGCGAGCGCGGCGCCTGCGTCCCATGCACCCGCTGCGACCCAGCGCGCCGTCTCGCCGTCCTCTACCCGTGCGAACTGCACAGGGACACAGTCTGCCAATCCCTATTCCAAATACAACTGTTCCCAACGAGAAAACCAAGGAACAACACCAAAACCAGTGAACCGAGTGACTATGAATACGAATACGTGGACTACGACAGTGAAGTGAGCGAAAGTGCGCCCGAGGACAGGTGGGACCTGCAGGCGTCCAGTGTCGCGGTGGCCGCGAGTGGCTGTGTTGTTTTCTTTTTAGTAGTGTTGTACTTTTCGTTGACACATGCAAAACAGTGGCGGGTGCTGAAACACACACTTCAATCAGGTAAGGCGTATTTTCTTTTTCTTATTTTTTTATGTCATTAAAGGTACGGAACGAACGCTCATATGGTGATAAATGATACCTACGCCTAACTACCACAGATGCAGTGTTGAAAGAAAAAAGCAATTACTATTTTAAAAAACTGCATCAAAATCCATTGGTTAGTTTTAAAGATTTAAGCGCACATAGGGACATGGGGACAAAAAAGCGACTTTGTTTAATACTATGTAGTGTATGTAAACAAATTTTAAGAAGACTTATTTGTTTTAAACTAGATAGCATAGCTTATTAGAGTATCATCGAACTCCGAGAGTGTATTATCTACATGGCAAATAAGTCCGAAAGTTGTCGTTTTGGAACCCTAATCGTGGCGGTTTATTTATTCAGGACCGGTGATCATGATCACGATACCTCCGTGTTTTGTATTTATTATAGTAACGAATACGACAGCAGCATACTTACTCAGAATATTAACTACGTACGTTAAGCTTCACCTTTAAAACTTTGGTAACTAGGTACTTAGGTATTTAATTTGGTTTGTAAATTCCCTATGTCCTAGGCAGGACGGAATAATAATAAAATCTTTGTCTATGATAATGATAACAATTCACATTCAGACTTTCCTTTATAAAAGAATAGAGATAGTTCGAAATCTAGATTCGATTTAGACAAATCTACAAAATAAAACACTTTATATTAAAAGATTTGATTTACCACCCAACCTACTTTCATAAAATACGAGTAGGTACGTGTGCATTTTATAATTCGTGAAACATAATTTATGGATTAAACGTGTTGTTTGAAAAGTCGTACCTGTTTATGATTTTAAAAAATGAGGCGTTGAGAAATGTTATACAGAATTTTGCTTTCTATGAAGCAGTCATCGCTCCCGTATAATGTGAAGGCATAAATCTGGAGTATATTCGGGCGGCAGGCAGAGCTATGCCGCGCACGCGCCGGCCACGAGTAAACAATTGGGTTTTGTTTGAACATGTGCGCTACTAATTTTGACCTGCTAGCGGACCGCACGCGCAACAATGGCTAACCGTTTTTTTCTTTGTAATCGTATACATCAATTTGGAACATTAGGAATACAAACAATTAGGGCAGTTTAATTAGCAATTCGTTCTAACACTAACACGTTCGACAAGCTAATAATTTAGAAAATTTACAACTTCCGATGGATACTTGTAGGTGCATACTCACACTTTATAACAGTTAAATTAAATATAAACAAAACTACTGAAAAGCTCATGACCACTGCTGGAATCAGGGCCTCCTCACAGATAGTAGAGGGTTTCGCCATAATGTCCACGCTTGGCAGACGGGTTGGAGATGGACCTATATAGATCGTGTGTGAACTTTATTGGCGCAATACAAAATCCAATGTGTCTGTTGTTCAGTTGGTCAAAAGATTAGCCGACGACTGTTATTGTAAACACCAACAATCTTCGGAAGTCAATAATTTTAGTTTGATTATTCTACAGTTCATAACTTATGGATTTTTTCAACGATTTCTCATGGAGTTTATAACTGCCGGTATATTTTAAAGCTCTCGCCAATTTCACCTGTCCGTTGTGCATTCTACCAAAAAACATAACTATTCTCCTTCACGGTACACCTAGCAGTTGATTCGCAATTTTTTATTATTAAATCAATGCAGAAACTACAGATTTTGAACCCAAAGATAGCTATGTCGATAGCTTTTTTATTGCACTGTAACTGTTGGGCTCATTTAGTCCAATGTTACCTTACTACTGACAAGCATGTCCATTTGTCCAATTTGAACTTAGTCGAGGCACAATTCGTGGTTGGTTCGAAATAGAAATAAAAAGTCATTTTTTTGTGTTATTCGCAGACATGAAGGATCTGACTGCTAAGATGAAGCTGATGGAAGCCGGCGGCGATTCACCCACAGAGCCAGTAGCGCCTGCAGATCATCACCTCTATTGCAACGTGCACGTTGGAAAAGATGCTTTACTCGGTATGTCATAAATATCAAAATAACTTCTATTTGAAAGTATGAAACTATATGAAGTATGTACCATTACCCCAAGCTTTACCTACCTACTACACAAACTAAAGTCACGCAACGGTCATTGGAGCGAGCTATGCTCGGGGTATCTCTCAGGGTTAAAATCATAAATTAAGTTATTTGTGAGAGAACTAAAAGTTACTGATATAGCTCGCCGGATGTCACAGAACCGATGGCCTTTAAAGTAGACAACGCCCTTCGACCCGATGTCAATGTTTTGCGAAAGGTCGCTGGTGAAGAAGAAAAGCAAAAGACCGAGGTATATGGCTCAAAATGGATTTTATATCCAGCAGTGTACCGAATAGGTTAACATTACCAAAAAGAGAAGGACCGTTTCCTTTTATTTTTATTCGAACTGACCACTGCTGTTCGCCGCAGATGGCCTTTACAGCTTCACCGGGCAATTGGCGAACGCAGATGGCTCTCAGCCTTAAAATTTACACAACGAGCCTAAGGGCGTCCCCGTTTCCTTTTATATCACGACAAGGTTCAAAGATTGTCGACCAACAATAACATGGTCTTTGTGCTGAATTTTGTGTCGCTCATTCATTTTAGAAATTTCCATATTAAAAATGATAAATTTAAACAATTATTACTTTTTATTTACTACATACAGTTTGATTGAAAGATGGGTGACACCTACAAAATCCGCCCGGTGCCACTCATGCTAGCTACGCCACTGATTCCAAGCATGTCCGCAATGTACATACATCGGGCATTAAAAGGAGTGCATAACCTTCACAAAGCGCTCCCGAAAAAGGAATGTTTACACGGTCGTAATTCTCATTACGGCGACGGGATACTCGCTGGCACTACGCCAGTTTAAAATTATGTACTGTCTCGTGTGAGCTACATGTCTAAGGAGGGGCAGTGTAGCCACAAACATTAGGAAGTCGATGATAAATTTGTCTTATCGCGAATGTCTGATCTGTGCGTATAATATTTATGTTCCCTCATCATAACCTAATTCTTAGTATATAAAAATATAAGAAAAATAATTCCATGCCTCGGAGGCACGATAAGCCCGGTGAAATTGTAAAGCCCATTTGCGGCTAATAGCAAAATGGCGATCCAGGCTGCAACCGGTAATTCTCAATTTACATGTGACCCCGTAGCTATGGTATGCGGAAAAGCCGTTAATAAGATTACGTTGACAATATGAATTAAAATGTAAAATGAAAAAGACCACATTTATTTTTAAAAAGTTATACAGGGTATTCATTACGAATATAAATATTTATGTGTAAAATTCGAGGGGCAAGATCTCAAGTTGCAGCAACTCCATTTCAAAGAAAGAAATTTCTCGTGTAATTTTTTTACTATTATAACACCGTTAAAAGTAAATAAATCGTATTTTTTAAAGTCAGGGCGTCCAAAATCAAGGAACAATGTGAAATCGTTGTAATTTAGAAGTATGGATCACGGCAGCTTTCACAAACGGGCAAGACGGGCGCCGTCTTGCCCGTCTTTATTTATTTTCGATTCGGTCCGTGTAGAGGTCATTTGCCAATGCACACATACGCCCACATCGCTGTACTTTGTATGCTTGTAGACTTGCCAAACCATGAAAACATGTTTGCTTGTGTAAATAACATTAACGTACATCAAAACGAGAATCAAAATATGACAGCATAATCCATCGCATGTTTATAAAGCAAAACGCAGGTGTGTTTAAACGAACTTTAATTTAAAAATACTGTTGTTCTAGGTATGTAAACACAGTTAAATGGGTATCTGAGTTAATTATTTTTAAATAGGTAATGAAGTAGTATGTTACTCGTTTCAAAGTAGTGCAGGTAATTGTTATTAATGTTATATTGCAAGTAAACTATTATCTACAATTTTCTACGAAAAACACCTGGAATAATAATTACCTTAAAACGAGGTCTGCTACCTAAGTACTTTTCTTCAACTGTTCAGTTTCATTAATACATGAAAGGATTCAAAAGATCACCTTGAGAGGTAATGTACCAACATTACCTCTCAAGGTGATCTTTTGAATGATGGCAAGGGACTTCATTTATATAGAAGGTTTTTTATATGCATTGCTTAGTAAGGCATTATTATTTATTAAGGAAACAGCAAGTGCCGAAGCAGCAAGTAACATTTTTTTATTTATTTACTTGAGTACCTACTACAGTTTTATAATGAGAAAATAGTTACTTAGGCACCTACTACAGTTTTATAATGAGAAAATAGTTACTTAGGCACCTACTACTGTTTTATAATGATAAAATAGTGGTTCACCGTTTATGACGTACTAAAAAAGAACGCACTATATATCGTTAAAACCAAATGTCGTTGTTAGATTTCGTTTTACCACTACACCATTCGTTTTTTTATTTAATCAATACCTTATTTTAAATTAAGAGGGGGTAACATATCACACACAATATCATTTTGAAGACCTACACATTGATATCCCACACGTGTCAGTTCGCGGAAAAAAAATCAGTTCAATGTATGGGGAACCCCAAATTTTTTTTTCAAGTTTCTTGTTAAACCTATATAGCGGTTCAAAGAATATACATATTTACAAAGTTTGAACAGTGTTTGTACGGACGGATAAATATGACGAATCTATCAGGGTTCCTTTTTGCCATTTGGCTACGTAACCCTAAAAAGACAAAATCAATAGCAACTATATTCCATGACTACTGTCAAGCTACCTAAAACAACATACAACTTCCTAACCATAACGTGCATTGTCTGTGTAACAACTCTTTAAAAACAATAAGAAAAGGTACCTACTCATGATACAGGTAAACTTACAGGACAATTCGTAAGATTGCAACCGGTGTCACAATTAACGAGGTCGCGAATGCCATCACGTGTGATACTGCCGTTCAAAATTTTAATGTTGCCATCAATAGTACTTATAGCCTCGATAAACATAAGCATCGACCGATAATGCAATTCGCTTTCCAACGACATTTCAATATGTTAACTGTAGGCACATATTGAAATACCTACGCATTGGAAAATCGTTAAAAGAAGGCAATTTCTCGTAATCGACATATTGTTTTGTCTTATTTCTTTATTTTGGCTCGCATTTTTGTGTTTTTGTCAAAATCCTTCGGATATCTGTATCACTACCTAGGAACCTATATGATAATCTATTTATTACTGATAGATATTAATAAAGTGCATTTATTGCTTCCTTGCACGTAAATAGTAGGTAACATGACATCCATAGCATCCATACGGCTAGGTAGATACTAGGTCTGTCTCATTATTTGGTGACCATTACCTTCAATGCCAAGTACAACACTATTACTACCTATCCGGGATGAATTTTAAATCATTGGCATCCATTCGAGTTATTAATGTACTCAAATTTTGAAATGTTTATATTGAAACTTAAAACGAAAGATAAATAAATTATAGCATTGCATTGGGGACTGGGGTGTAATCACAAGTAGGTTCTTAATTTTTAAAAATGCCAATATTCTCGATTTCACCCTGTATATACTATAGTAACGAATTTGTTTGTTAGGAATCTCAATGTATATGTTTGTTACAGTAATCAGTACTTTCACTTGACCTATAATGCGATTTCTATCCCGAAAACAGAGTGGATTTGTTACGAACGACTTATAATCCCAAAAGTGTAACCATTTTTAACGGGAATTATAAAAAGCAGCTTCTGGAATAGGTAATTCATTCGACATACGAATCAAACGCTTATTAAGCAATTTACCCTTTAGACAACAAACTTGCAAATATGTTAATATTAGCAAAAAATACAAGCAAATATATTAAGCCAAGTAAGTAGTGCAGTAACCATGCTAGTATGGTATCACGGGCTGCATTAACTTATAGGTAATGCATCCTGGCTTATACAGTCACCACAAGTCAATGTGGCCCGGCGGGATTATCTCCAAGCCGTGGGTGAAAGCATGCAGGTAATCGACCCTAGCGCGTAGGTAGGCATAGTGTCCGCACGTGTGTTCATTAGCGGGTTATTTGTAATGCAGGATCGTCGCAGGACGCTTCCGGGCGGCTTCACTCGCGCCGACCGGGAAGCCCTACACTTCCTCTTGATGCCGATTTTTGACAACTATTACGATAAATAACTTTATAATTTATTGGACTGTAGCTGCTTTTAATGTTTCGTTGGACACTCAGAGTCGCTGATTTAGAATTCCATCTACGCCCAGAGCTTAAATAGATTTATGTCCCATTTTTGTTCACCAATTATTGAGATATTTTTAGACTTCAAAGTTAAATGTCAAAATCCCTTTATTTATTAACGCCTTGTATAGAACATATGAATGTCAAAAACACAAATGAATACATTATAAAACATTTCAATTATTAGATAACACTCGCAGGTCGACGCTAAAATGTGGTCGCTGCTTAAATGACAAAATTTTTCAGTGTCCTTTATTATCCATACTAATATTATAAATGTGAAGTGTGTCTATTTGTCCGTGATACTTGATTTTTAAGTGGAGATAGTTGTTGAAGGGACGGAGAGTGACATAGGCTACTTTTTGTGTAATTCTAACCACCCACTTCCCTTTAATGGGGGATGGAAGTTCGTACAGCATTCTGCATTTTTTTTGCCACTAACAAAAAAACACAATTTCTTTCGGAAATCGTCCCCATAAGCCCTAAAAGAGGAAGTGAATTTTTATATGGAACTTAAGTTTTCAAGCTATATCCATGAAAGACAATATCTCCATACAGCTTAAAAGAATAATCTGATTTCGTAACCAGGAAAGGGGAAAAGTGCTACCGAATTCAACGCAAGTGAAGCTGCTGGAAAAGCTAGTACCTATTTAAGTGCAGCCGTCGTCGTCCGGCTACAATCTTAGGATGATAGTATGTGGTTTGGTGTTAACACCCACTAAACACATTGGACCAGAGCGGTGGATTACGGCCCCAGGCCTTATCTCATGTTAGCTATGCTATGCAGGAACTCTGTGCGCTGCAGTGGACAATTGAAGCTTATGATGATGATATAGTTATTTTAGGTTTATATTTTTTACCAATATTTTGTTTCGTGCATCGCAATTTATATTACGTTTGCTTGTTTTTAGTCGAGTCGTATGAAGTCAGACGTTGTTTTAAAAATACTGGCCCTACGGAGAATATTCGGCGTTCACAGGCCGCGGCGTAGGTAAATAAACGGACAGCGATGGCTAAAATTTATGATCATCATAAAGATTGAGGCCGTAACTTAAACTTTAGAATGTCAGGAGTATGCAAATTTACTATCTTTTATAGTTTTTATACATATAAACAGCGTTGTCTTGAAATATAGTACCTACGAGTATTGTCACAAGACATGAACATGCGCCAAACTTATCTACACATGGTTACCGTTTTAGAACCTAATGCATGTAAAATAATATCGTTGTTATAGTAGACATAAGGTATTTCCATATTTCGTCAAATATTTGGGCAATTCGCTATCCTTGTGTGGTCTCAACCAGTTGCAAGTCCTCTAAACCCTTTGCGCTGGTGTCCGTCCTGCCCTACACTAAGACGTCTCCACTCAAATATGTACCTACACCTCTGCTCCATCGGCCATCTGCAGCATTTCTTCCCCCACTTTTAATTGTTGATCTGATTAATGTCTGATTTCTTTTAAGTATATTAAAATAGTAACGCAACTGTACCTTCATTAATACCGTTGCTTTTTCTACACTCATAATCTTTTTCAGTAAGTTATTTATATAACCTTTCGAGTAGAGCAAATTGCTTCCAAACATTATCAAAGATTTGCGTAAGTACCAACGTGTTATTTACCTACGCATTGGTGTCGGTTCTTTTCTTACAAGTTCAATGTCGTCTAAATGATTGATCTTATACAGCTAAAAATGGCACAGCAGTTACGTGCCAACAGGTGTCAGAAGCTACATTTTTAAAGCTGTGTACCTAAATCTAAAAATACGCAATGACTAGCCGTGCGACAAAAAGCGATTACACTGCCAAAATGTAAATACAATCTCATGAAATCACAATTTAATTAGAAATCATAGCACTGGCAATTTTTACATAAAAAAGATTGTTATGCCGGATCCAGACTAGTTTTTGTACTTAATTACAGCAACGAGTGAATGCGCGTGAGCATTGAACTTGAAACTTATTATTCCGAGTGAGTGCAGGCGTCGTGGGATAAAGGATCAGCGGTGGTCCGGCTAGTGCGATCGACTGATTTCGGGGTAAACGTTTTGTTTCCATTCTATGTACGATGAAATTATAATTAATACTTTGTTTTTTAATAGGGTTCAATTTGCAGTTGCAACCTTGTGACGGTTTTGTCAGCCTGGAAGCCTACTCCAAATTTCAAAATGGGAAAAGGCTAGAATAGGCTTTAGATTGAGCAACTTTACAAATGATAAGCACCCGTTGGGGAATGATTTAAGACATATTATGAAAAAATAGTAAAAAAAACACTGTTTCTTTATTTTTAAATGGAACGGCGAGTTTGCATATTTCGTGAGAATGAACATACTTGCAAGCACGGCTTGTTTCACGTCAAAATCATGAATAGTTTTTTCTAGCCTATAAGAATCAAATTATATGTTTCTTATGGTAAAATCAATTACTAAGGAAGTCTTGTCTATTATAATTATAACTTATATTTGCGTAGGGTCTGTTGCAACGTGAACATCAATTAATCGCATAGCCATACAAATGGCTTGATACTTACTCGTATTACTTAAGTTCTTATTCGTTTTTAGTATCCATAATTTTATTTTTACGGTATTGAATTTTCATACCTAGTTTTATGCGTTTTTGTAAAAGGTATAATGGAGACAAGCCCCTATTGTTGTTTACATGTCTCGCTCAAATAGGAGTCCGGTCACGTTGAGCGTGACCATGACGCGGTCGTTACTTGCTGCTTTTACTATGATTTTTCCACTTCACTATTTAACATGCACTTCTATGTGCAATAATATAAAACGATTCTTGGAAACATTAGTAATTTTCTTGATTATAATGAAATGAATCCCAAATACCTACACATAATAAGCCACCTAAATCTAAAACACCTTTACGTACTAAAAATCTCTATAGTATTCGTGGCTTATAGATAGATTTTTTTTTAAAACAGTATTTTTTTATATTTCTAGTTAGGTATTACTGTCGGTATATTTATCGACGAAACAACATAAAATGTTACCTACTTTAAATTCCATAATGTGGTGGCAGATATACATTTTACGATTTGAGGAGCACTTAGTTTTTTCTAATTAGAGAATGTATCTATACAAAATCTTATACGAACGGATGCGGAGGTAAAAACGTGCGTCACGGCCGGCCCCATTTCATTCGCTCCAGGAAATGGCCCAAAAGCTTCCTTTCACACGATGTTTGCGCAGTCAATAATAGAATCCATCGAATCTACTGGATGTTATCGATATATCATAACAGCTCAGCAATTGATGACGTGGGCGATCGGCACCAATAGGTATTGTTCAAGCGAGAGATGAATTAGCTTCCAGACGAATCGTTTAACAAGGTTAATTAGATTGAGTAAATTGCAAATAGGTAGATGCTTGTATCTTTTCCATTATACCTTTCTAATTAAGCAATTCTGTGTTTTGTACATACACAAAATGCATAAAGATAAAAGTAGTGAAAAGCACGTGTGGTCGTACCAAGTTCCGTACTGCGAATAATAACATTTCTTTGAAATATTAATGCAAAGCGTAACAGGGGCCTGCCAAATTTGGTGGCGCACTGCGATTTGCATTTGATAACAAATAGCCTGAGAACCACAGAGCTGGGCAATATCGATGACGCGAGTAGAATCTTAATTTTGCGAGGGTATTTCTTTTCCTTTCGGGGCTCCGGAAGTACAGCGAGCTTATGGTGTTGCCCTTTAGTATGCAGAAAGTCGCTTGAATGTCAATAGCATTTGTTACCAATCTATCAATAATTCTGGGCAACGGACATGTAAGCATTAAAAATTTTCTCAGTATAATAAGCGTAAGACTATTTAGTGGAATCGGAAGTTATTATTTGGGCAGCACAAACATTTTATAGCTTTGAGAGGTTACATATACCTACTGAAGAGTAAACAGATGGTTTTTAACCATTTAACCGCCGCTATCGAATAGTTATCTACACATATAAAATTAATTAAATAATTTATAAACCGATAGGTAACTACTATCAGTTCCTATGCCGTAGCTGAAAAATAACAATAGTATGCATTATTAACAACTATAAAATTTATTTTACAAAATCAAGTCAATATTTACTACCTACAAACTTATTAGTAGGTTTAGCGTAGGCATGGGCATAGCCACACTGGGACATGCTGGGCCGCTTGCCCCACCCTGGCACTAAAGTATTTAAACAAAAAAAAAAATAAGTTCACTGTTGCCCCACTCTGAGCCCAAGACTGGCTACGCTCATGAGCATACGTACTCTTGTAAGATATGCATTTACTGCTGTTCATATACCAAGTTACCTTGATTATAATAGCAATTTTAAAGAGCAACACGTTTGATTTATTTGCTAATAGTGCTTACATGGATAAAGGAGCGCACACTGTTGTTCTATTCCGCGAATCTAACGAGCTGATGGCAAATTAATCGCTTGAAGGAATCAGACGATGTGCAGATTTCGGAACCAAGTAGTCTACACAATAATTCCGAAGTAAACCTCGTTAAACTAGTGGGTAAACATCCGAATGTAAACGCTACTCATGGGTTTCAATACTTTCAATGGATATACAATACATGCGTTCGTTAGTACGTATAACAGTATATTGGTTCAGTGAATTAACTACCTACTTAACAAGTGATCATAGAAGGTAGTACTATAACGTATGTAATTTTAAATAAGAAAACTAGTTTTATTATGATCCTTTTTTTATTTGCAAGCACCTTATTACAGTAAAGTAAGAATGTAATTTATATTTTTAAACCAGGTTTTTTACTATTTATCTCGCTAGCCCTAGTACAAAATCATTAGCGATTTTGCGAGATCCATTTGTACTTTATAAATGCATCCATATCGTCTATTAATGTTTAAACTGTAGAAACATAAACGCGTCCTACTTGCGTCAAAACATAACAAGAAAACTTAAACCGAATACCAATTAAAACGGCCGAGTTGGCTAGCACACACACCACACAACAAATAAATAAATACATATCGTTCGCTCGTTTTGACAAAATTATTTGTGTAAATGCAGCCCTTATTACGCTACAAATATCACGTCGCGACACTGAACGACGGGTGATTTATTAGTTTATGTGCCCGCGTCTTGCTCCAAAACGCTCCTACTTACGGATAATATTTAAATTGTTCGTCTCACCGCGCCAGACAGACGTCACTAGAAGAGGCCGGCTGAAGGTTAAATCTAGTTGATATAAATTTATCTAGTAGATCCAACATTAGATGCTTCCTGGAAATTCTCTCAAAGTATTCGTCGACACGTTATAAGCCAAAGATTGTTTTCATGATTTATAAGCCAAGTGTAGGTAGGTATGCTATACAGAGTACAATTCGTAGAAAAACGTCAGTTTCTTTTTCTGGGATGAAAAGCTCAATTATTTTGCTACAATTTGATTAAAACCGTTAATAAAAAATTGAATTCCGCAAACTTTAATTTCCGTACGGTTTAACGATTTGTAGACGCAAATAGTATTGGCAGCTGTAGACCGTTTACCATTCCGAACGCACGCGCACAACCCGTAAATTCAAATATGGTGGCAACAAACCGCAATTAGCAATGGCTACTATACATAACGAACATTATACTGCAAATGGCAGTTATGTAAAACGTTATTGCATTTATACTTCCGTAAATATTTTTAACATACGAGCTTTACCTGTTTTGTTTTTTGTTTTCAGGTCCACCAACCACAAAGAAAGGATTGGGCAACGTTTATACACAAGAGAAGCATCCTTCGTGATTAGAAGCATAGGATCTATCTAAGGCCACAGTACAAAACGAATGATTGAATGATTAAAGAACCTCGCGATTCAACAAGAGACTACGATAAGAAATTTTCTAAAGAAATAAAATATTTAATAAACTTAATAGTCATATTCATTACGATATCCCTTTGAAAGGATTTCATGAATGGGTTATAAAATTAGAAACCACAGATTGAAGATCGAACCAAATGACATCGCAACGCCTGCGAGCGGTCTCCAAATAGATGCGTCGTCTAGCAAACATTTTCACTTTACAATTTATACGAGTAACCTTATATTTAAGTAATAGAGTTCAAATTGAATCGACGTGCACTAGTAGTAACGGAAGGAAGCCATTCCTCAGCGACATCATATACACCTGGCAGCATTCGTTCTATCAATGAGCATGGACCGTTAGGAATTTTAGTAATAAGGGGTGGTAATGAGTGTCTGGAAAGTATTGAAGCCCATGGTGATAATGTTATAGATTTTTGGGTTAGTAATGAATACGCACAACCTCTTTCAATAATTTCATTATTTTAGTACGCGTTTCGCCCGAATAAGTGTTAATTATTCGATCCGCCCACTTAAAGTGTAAATCGCATAGATAATCTTTTGATAAGCCCGTAATCTTATATTTTAAAAAGAGAACTTTATTTCTACACAATCAGGCCCTTATTTTGTGAAAAGTCGGTGGTCGTGAGAAAGAAAGAAAGAAGAAAGAGAAATGTATATATCGATTAATATAAGATTCTTAATTGATATTTCTTAAATAAAGGGTTGATAATGAAACAAATAGTTATTGTTTTATAATATATTACCAAAATAGGTACTCGTACTTACCTCCATTCACAAAACTGGAGCAAAATATCGATTATATTATATTAAATTACATTAAAACTAATTACGAACATTAAAAACATACCTTATAATTATCTCAAAAATAATAATTTACTAACAAACATTCCGGCAACTAAATCTTGGCTAATAGTTGTAGAACAAAGAGCTATCATTTTATAGCTATAGAAAAGTAATTGTAGACCTCGTACTTTTTACTCCTGTAATTTTATTATTGACTTATTTAATACCGAATCATTACTTATATTATTAGTTAATTTATCACAAGGATATTTCAAAATTGGTCCATGATATGAAATCACAAGATTGACTACCTACTTCTAATAATATATTATGAATAGAGAAAATAATGCCTAGTCAAATCAATGTTTTTGAAGGTGGAAGACAAATCCACGAAATGAACACAAAAAGGGCTATATATTAATACAGAAATAGGTACTATAAGTAAGGCTGTACAGTTATCTTAAATAAAAGTTCATAAAACGAGAACCCTAAGCGTATTTATGGTTGCTTACTTTTTGATATTTTATTACCATCAGTTGACAGTTTGTGTAAACTTTTAGTTTCCATGGAATTTCACTAAATTAAGTAGTAATCTTAGAGGTCACGTTACACCGGCCGTACTCCAAATCTCTTTGGTTAGATGCATGGGTAGCCTTTTGCCATGTGTTGATAACAATCATGTCCAAACATTAAAAGCTATATGTATAGATACAGTGAAGTCTGATTTTTATTTCCGTCGGAAACAGTTACATTAAAAACTAGCATAACAACTCACAAAAACTTACTTCAAAGCGCAAATTATATTATTGTAAATATTTGGAATATTAAATAAGGCATAGACAGAACAAATGCAACAACATTTAAATTATATCAAAATTACTGCATACTCACCTCTTAAATGCGAAACTGGCCTGATTCATTATTTCTTGACCTAATTGTAACATGAAATTTCATCTGCAAGTGTTGCCATACGGCTGTTTATACAAATTTAAAGAGCTGGGGGTAAGCTCTGTTTTAATAACAAAACCTTATTTAATTTAAATAAAAAGTAGACCAAATAGAAAATTATGAATTTAATAACTCACTATGTCATGTAATACCCCCCATAACATTTCACATTCAGAGATTCCGTTATTTTTCCTGTTATATAATTATTCTTCATTAGGCTAACAATTTCCCGGTAAATTCTAGTAAGCGTATACGTCATAAAACCTTAAAAACCGAAGCATTAAAATAATAACGGCAATGCCTCAATAGTAAAGATCTCGTTCACCGAAAACCTGCCAAGAAATTGCCAGTGTAATGCCTTGTGGATAAGCAATGAGTTGCAACCAGGCTCAGATGCCATGTTTTAATATTTATAACCTGTAATTAAAATTCGCCATACATGATTCCATTTGTGTGTAAGTAACCTGTATAAAGCAAACTGTCCCCAAGCTCTGGCAGCAACATAAGTCGTGTGTTTTGTATAGTAAGCTTCTAAAGAAGATAACACATTTTCAAAGAACTGAACATGTCAAAAAAGTTGTAACAATTTCCAAAAATTTCACTTTAGTTAAAACACCTCTATGCAGAGAACTTTCTCACCCCGCATGGGATTATAGCTTATCACTCGAGTTCATTGCAGATTGGTGATCGGTAGAAGCTTTTATTCCAGTTCTAGTGTAACACAACTTGTGAACAGTGATCTTGAGAAGCTGATGTTAATCTACTTTTGAAGCTGACCGTATTAGGTGGGAATACTAGTGCGCGCGCGGGTTCGGCTGCCGGCTCGCGTTGGCCGGGCGCTGGGGGCTGGTACTTGTCTACTGGGTACATGGCCGCGCCTCCACTGACGACACCGCTTCGTATCTTACAAACAGGGAGTATACAGTTTTGTTATAAACTTACCACCAGGTGGACCGACTGCTTACTTATTTCATAAAAATGAGATTGAGCGATGCTTCTGGCGGGCATTTCGACTGGAGTGATACCAAGGCCTCACAATAAAAACGCGAAACCACGCTTTGCCTTTAGTTTCGCAGAGTAAATGAGGTTAGGTATGTTAAGCCCAAAAGGTTTTGGGCATAATGTACCTAACATCATTGACTCTAATTTTAATGATTGGTTGCCATTCCCTTCAATCGCCAGATTTCAGATACAATAGAAAAAATTGTTTCCGTTGGACATATCCGTCAGCGGCGGTTAAGGGTTAACCCCGGAGCAACTATTAAGAACGTAATAACTACTCCTATGGAGTTACAGTGGCTACTTACTAACAAGTGAATCGTGCGCTCATTTGCGTTTTTTGTATTAAATGTAACCAACCATTGAACGCGGGAGGATTCCCGGCGTTCAATGGGTTCGGCGTGTCTGGATAGACACAATAAAAATCTATTGTATCTGGCGCCTTAAACCGTCATTCGGCGGCGGCGTCATTCGGCGGTCAAAGGGTTAAAACTAAACACGCTCGCTGTCATAGCCGTTGAAAGCTAATTGGCGAAGCAGCTAAAGTGTTCGTTTGACGATCGCACAAGTCAGAGTAAGCTAAGTCTAACTATTGCAATGGTTGGTTGAGTAACCGAAACAATCTCAAATAGTTCAGAAGGCTAATGAGCTTTTGGTCTTGCTACTATCTAAGCATGGCAGTCGTTAACACCCACAAATCGATTATTTCTAAATGACTACTGCCTCTGGACGCAGATGGCCTCCACAGCTTTATCAGCAAATGGCTCCCAGCTGCCACCTATCAGCACTGGGTCCACAAACTTCATGTAGCCATGCTATGTTCGGTGTAACGTCACATTAGTCGTTCAGCGTCGGTGGCTCAATGGTGTGGACTGTTCGCCTTCCTACCGGAGGGCTGAGGTTCAAATCCCGACACGTACCAAATGTGTTTTCGAATTTTCGAAAATAAATGTACGTTATACGACGTTCTTACGGTGAAGGAAAACATCATAAGGAAACCTTCATGCAAGCCTGCAAAGAGATTCGAAGGTAGTGTGTGAAGTCGTCCAATCTGCACTGGGCCCGCGTGGACGACTAAGGCCTAATCACCCTATACAGGTAGGCTTGTGCCCTCGGTGGGGACGTTCAATGAGCTGATGATGATGATCACATTAGTAGAAACGTGTACTCACTTGTTGCTCTTGTATTTGTCTGGTATGGCCTTGTACGCCTGGTGTGGCGCATGCGCGTGCGTACGTGCCAACTCCCGCATACACGGCTCCAACTCAGCCGCGCTGTACCCCGCGCTGGAGGCCAACGATGAAGGCCACGCGGCCACCAGACAACACCCGTCCGCTTCTGTGGACCGACGACAGATTTAATTAATACATTTAGGTATTATAAATAAATAAATATCCACTGACATTCACGCACCAAGACTCTAAGCTAAGCTAAGCGTGAAGCCTGTATTATGGGTACTAAACAATGGATAAACATAGTTATATAGGTACAGTTTTTTTTGTAAATACATACTATACATAGAGAACACCCTGACCATTACAAACAAACATGTTCATGCACACTAATGTTTGTACTGCCTGGGGATCAAACCCAGAACCCTTGGAGTAGCAGCCGACATCTCAACCCCTACACCAAACGGTTTGTCAAATTATTAACTTTTTCTTTAATAAATTATGATAATGAGAGATGTTAATCATAAGCTGCATTTAGTATAAAGAAAGATAATATCAACTGACATTCACCACAGCACCATCTCGTCCAAAGTAAACATTAGCCTATTATATGGGTACTTGAATTGTCAAGTAAACATACTTGTTAATTATTTTTTTGCAAATACATTTTAATATGGGTACTTAACAATGGATAAACACTTTTTTTGTAAATACATTTATACATTAGACATAGAAACAACAAGACCTATACAAATTGTCATTTTCATATACACAAAATGTTTGTATTGCTGAGGGTTGAAACTGGAACCCTTGCTGTAGTAGCCGATGTCTCAACATACATAAGACATACAAAAGAGACACTGGATAATAGAGCAAGCTAGAACTTAATGGTTTCCAAGAACTGTAAAAAGAAATAGAGCAGGACAAAACATGAAATAGGAAGATGACTTAAAACAGACTAAGTGCAAGATGGAGATGAGTCTTAAATGACAGAGAGCAATTGCAATGGAAGATTTTAGTGGAGGGTAACTGTTATTGCTATTTTCAGAATAAAAGGCTTATTGTTATTAGTATACAAACTTACTAGGATGTAAGAATCCTATTATAGTACGATTCACCAAAGAAGACCAAAAATGGCGGCCGTCTGCGCATGTACACTAATGAACAAAATACTTACATCAAAATAATATTTTTATTTTAATTAACTCATATAATCAAATTCTATTATAAATGTTCAGGATTAAAAGATACCTATGTAATTAAACATAATTCAGGCTCAAATTTTACTTTGTCACATAGTTTTTTCCATTCTTGTGGAACCATTAGATTAACTTTTTCTTTTATAAAATTAATTACGCTGCTTATATCCCACTTAACGTTTTTGCTACTAACATAACTTTTTACGGAGGCCCAAGCCATTTCTATAGGATTTAAATCCGGATGGTAAGGTGGGAGACGGAGAATATTATGACCATGTTCTATGAAAATTTTATCTATAGAGTATTTCTTTAAGCGTAAAAGGAAATTTAATAATAGTGAAACAATATTTTTCTTCATAAAAATAATAATAATAATCATGTAGAAATATAACAAATAATCATGGGATAATATAATCAGCAAAGTACCGACAAGTATTTCAAAATATAGCTAATGGTTCTGTTTTTCTATTCAAATTAATCCGATATTTTTTATTTATTATGTCTGTTATAGATTCATTAAAGGTGGATATATTGATTTAATTTTTTCAACAAAGTTGCAAGACTTGCGAAACCTTGTCAACAATCTACTTACAAAATATATTTAAACTCATATATCATCCTTCTCGCCTGGCTTTTCGAAGCAACATACACTAGAGAATTTCAATGAATGGCTCAGCAAACAAAAAAACAATAAATAAATAAAATGCAACAAAACAGTTTTCCTTCCGACTGTATTCTAGAGTACTGTCAGCGCGCCAAATTCAATATAGACGAATAGCGATAGAGCAACCTTGTCCTCAGAAGCGTGCCGACCAATGGCGTTGCCCCGCTCTTACAATATTACTCCCGCCCCTCTGCCGTACCCCCAATAGGACCTAAAAAATGACTTCTGCGCATAGTCTTCTTTCGTGAATCGTACAATAATACAATAATATCTTAACTGGTTAAGATGGTTGTTTTTTTAATAGAACCTGTTAAGACTATTTATTTTAATGAGTCTCTGGTGTTAGGTACTACAGTTAAATAAGGCATCATCTTACTAAAATATCTGCTGATTTCTAACATACCTTTTGAGTTTATATGGGCGCGTTGATTAGCATCTTTATAGGGAGAACAGCGATCGCAAAGCAAACAGTGGCGCGCGGTTGCGAGCGCACTGGCTGCTATCACCGACGGTTTGAACTGCAGATACGGGTCCGCTTCCAGCAAGCTTAATTCAGCTATATACTGTAGGGATAATAAACATTTTAAATAAGAATTTAGTCTTATTCGGTAAACCTGTAAGAAATAGTTATTTGGCATATTTGGCTTATTTTAACACTAAAAAATAAATGGCTTTTTGCCAAGTTGAAATTGATGTGAATGCTGATAAAAACAAAAAGTTACCAATTAAAAGTAAGTACCAAATGCTCGACTAAATTAGTCACATTTTGGTAATTACTTTACATCAGTAAATCATTCATAATTTGAATCAATGAAGTTATTAGAAGTTACTTTAATAATTATTAATATTATTTTATTTTTTCCAAGCATCTTTTAAACCTAATTAAGTAGTGAATTCATTAGGTTTAATGGAGGTTATATCTACATAAAGTTATTTGTAACAATCTTTATAAATTACATTTTCAATTAACAAACCAATACTGTTATGTTTTTAGATTCTGGCAAAAAATAAACATTTCTTTCTTCCACAAAATGATAAATACAGGAAAAAAATTAAAAAGTAAAAGCATATTTGCATTTATTTACTCACTGATGCCAAATGGAAAGTCTTCTTGGAAAGTCCATTGGAGATACAGTAATGCGACAAGAATGCAAGTGAAGTAGGTGTAGAGAGATCAAATGACAGCACTTTTAAGATAAGGTGCTCCATACGAAGCACCTCACGCTTAGTGTATGTATCATCAGTGATGTAGACAAACTCTGTCACCTCTGGAGGGTACACTTCTTCATATTTCCTATTGGAAAAAATGTTAAATGTTACGAAGTGAAATTACCAGGTATAAGAGACCTAACATCTGTCATCTCAGGTGTCAGGGGCAGTGCAGCATTGGGCATATCAGTTGTTAGGTGACCAATAAATGCTGCTCTGTCATTGTTAGGCATATCACTTACCTTCAGGTAAGGATACTGTCCTGTTCACTTGTTATATATAAAAAAAGTACACAAGACAGTCAGGATGCTCATGTGATGGCTAGTAATATGCCTGACCATAACAGAGGAGCATTGAAAGACGCTAATTACTGAAAAACAGTTATTATTTTCCTTTAATGCCGCACTGCGCATATCTTATACCCATGCTCTCATACCAAAGAACAAAAGTGCATACCTAACACTCCTAATTCACAGGACAATACTTGGCAACGTGGTAGTGCCTACCTAGATAACTGAATAAATAATCTACCTAGTACAATGAAATAATAATGTAAAAAATATTTTGTAAAATTTGTGATGAAAAAATTAATCATCAACCATTTTCAAATATGGCGACCACTCAAATCCTAGATAGTATGGCACTCATATGCTTAAAGATGGCTAGTGATTTTTGCAATACATTGTGCATTCATGACCTCAAAAAAAACTTAAAGGCATTTCAAATGTTTAAATAAATTATTTTCATTTCAATGAGTTTTAAACCAATATATCCACCGATATCGCTTAATATGGTGTTTGTATTCACAAAGCACCATCTATCCCCATATTAAGCGAGGAGCTTGTAGTTAGGTTACTAAACAACTGATATAAGTCTTATATACTTTATTGTAAACACATATTATTTAATAGAAAACATCTAATACACTTTTTTTTTCCACTGTGTTCTTAGTAAACTGCCTTCAATGAGTGGACTAGTGGACTTTCGATTGTAAAACAACATGAAGTTTAAACCACTGTGTAATGTACAACAATAAAAAAGTGACTGATAAATTTTTTCATATCATAATAAAAATTTATATAAATCATCAATCACATAGTCTATGTGAATGAAATAGTTTTTCATCAAATCCTAAATTGTTGTTGTAAAATAAAAAATTATTCTGGCAGATGAGTAAAACCATTACCATAAACCACTTTCATTTATTATAATTTCAAATATTATATACAAGAAAGATTAATTTAAATACTTACGCAGCGTATGTAGCAGCAGTTCCTACAAGTTGAAGCTTGGTTCGGACCACGCTCATGTAGGACAAAAAACGGTCAACATATGACACAGCCAAGTGCAGTGTTTCACTTTGCTGATTATATTCATCGCACACCTCCACAAGCCAATCAATGAGAATTGAGCGCATCATAGGTGTTATGTCTGGCTGCTTACGCATGTAGCGTGGATTGGCTCTATTTTTCAACTAATAAAAACAAATGTATGAAATTAGTGTAAAAATTTACATTTATAAGTTACATGAAACACATTTTAAAAAAATATTTTTAATATACTAACCTCAATCTCTCTCATGTACTCATAAATATCATGACGGTACTCCACAACATGGAAAAACATCTCCCTGTCTGTTTGTGCAGTTGTTGTATCTTCATCTTCTTCATCAAGGGAGTCAAGGATCTGGCTCTCATTTTTGGATATAGACATGGAGAGGATGCTAGAGTCCACCACAGACATTGGTGACTCAACATCTTTCTTTTCTTGAAATGGTTGCCTGTGGGATTTTTGGCAACATAAGTTTTTACAGGTAGGTACATGTGAATAAATCATAGAGTTACTAAGTTTTGAATCTATAAGGCAATGAAACATGTTGCCAAAGGTAACTTCAATAAGTCAAAGGTGGTTGACCTTAGTGCTAGGTTGCAAATTTTTGTTATAACCTAATTTTTTTGTTGAACATTTTAATTTTAAGAACAAAAATCACAGTCATACCTTTTTGAAACCTCTTTTTGCCACTCTGACTGTTTTTCAACTTGTGCACAAAGTGCTTTAACATTTTCAGCTGCATTCTTGAAGAAGTTGTCCTTTTTAATGTCTTTTGAAACGAAGGGTTTGAAGGCCGACTCGCGCTTTTTTATCTCCGCCTCCGTGGGTTTGTCTTCGTACACGCTGAAGGCGCGAAACTGAGCCACGGGGGGTACAATATTCTTTTCGTTCTTGATTTGACGAACTGTCCTGTTTTCATCTTGAACTTTGCTAGGTCCATTCGTCGTTGCAGGCTAGTCAGAATGGTTAGAGAAGTCAATAGAAGATTTATAGGCATTACATATCTTTAATAGGCAAATTGAAAATTTGGATTTATAAAAAAATAATTATTAAAAATTATAAATGGTGGAAATAGCCAATGCAGATGTGTAGTCAATAATTTACTTACAAGTTTGAGGTTCCAATTCTGGTTGCAAGCGAAGTGGCTAAGGTCGACCAAAGCACGCCGCTGGTTGACCGCAGAAAACACATCTGCATTGTCTTTTCTAATCCCTAGAGTAGAATTCTCTTGATCCTCGTGTATTCTGAATGCCATTGCCCCTGCTTTTCCGTAAACAATAACGAATTTTAACGATCAGCTAAAACGCGAGTCGTATCAATGCAGATAATGGCGCCCAAAGACGAAATACGTTATACTAAGCAACCTAAAAATACATTTTCTCTAAAATATGAGAGTAGAATCAAAAATAATGATGATTTTTCTAAAATCACCCACAAAAAGCTTCAACTGCGTCAACGGACAACAGAAATTTTGATAGATTCAGCTGTTGCAGTTTACGTTACTCTTTAGTCTATAATATTTCAAAAATGGACCAATTGTCTTTGGGTATAGCATAAGACTTTATTTATTGCCGTTAAAAAAAAAGCTGTAAATCTGTAATAGCTGCAAGTTTTCTTAAAATTCTCATCAATCTCATTAAAATTGAAGATATTACTATTATATACAGTTTAGTTGATATTGAAAACTGAACTTATCATATTATTATTGAAAATTTGGTGCTGTTTAACGGTCTTTTAATAAAATATTGAAAGAAATATTTTTTCACTGATTCAAATTCGGGATTAAAAAGGAGTTATATAATATATTATACAGGATTTTTGGCGCATGAACCATGAACCAACAAGATATTTTGCTAATCAAAAAAAAAAAATTTCTTTTGAATTAATAAAAGAAGTTGCCACTTATTATAAAATTTCAGAGATTTAAAGGTCCTAATTTTTTTCCCGATATGAATAATATCAAGTAAACATTTAATAATAATACATTACTACACAATAGAAAAACAAGTCATCTTGCGATATTGCAACAACAAATAAAAGTTATGACGGTTTAAAAGCATGAATTTGTGTATTAACAGAAAATAATAAAAAAGTCATATCTCAACTACCGTGGCACTTAAGAGATTGCGTCTACCGGGGAATAGTAGCGTAAGACCCCTCAACCTCTGAAAAAATCCTGGTTGGTCCATTCGCCAAGTCAAACACCCTGTTCTGTATAGTCACCTGAAAAACAGGTTTACCTAGTTCAGGCAGAAATGTTGTTGACCTGTGTCAAATTTGAGCATGTATTTTGGTTTTTAATGAAATAAATAATCTTTGGGCTATGTCGGTCACCCTAGTTCTCCTACGGATATCCTCGCTCGGATTTTATCGCGTAGAGACCGCCCTCTCCATAGCATGCTGAGCAACCTTGTGTCTATTCAAGAGGGCCTTAGTGAGCGACCACGTTTCGCTTCCGTATGTCATAACTGGCAACACACACTGGTCAAAGACCTTCGTCTTGAGACTCTTGAGACACTGAGGTATTTTGGACGAAAAGATCTGCCTTAACTTCCCGAACGCTGCCCATCCTAATTGGATTCGACGAGAAACCTCCTTCTCGAAGTTGGACATAGCCCAGAGGATTAGCAAGTTGAAGTGGCAGTGGGCAGGGCTCATAGTGCGTAGAACCGATGGCCCATGGGGCGGAAAGGTTCTCGAGTGGCGTCCACGTAACGGAAAGCGAAGCGTAGGCCGACCACCTTAACCAGATCATCCGTCCATCTAACCAGATGGACGGATGATCTGGTTAAGGTGGCGGGTAGCAGATGGATGTCAACTGCTAGGGATCGGCCCGCGTGGAAATTATTAGAGGAGCCTACGTTCAGCAGTGGACATAATTAGGCTGTAATGATGATGATGATGATGAAATAATTTTTGATTTAATTTGAATATTCTAGTCAACTAATGACGCCGCACTGCTGTTTTTTAATTTTTAATTAATTCTTTAGTATACACGTTTATATTTTCTATAGTAATAACTCCAACAAACTTATTCTTCTACGTTTGGTTGTAAAGATATCTATCCATACATTATGTTAAAAAAATTACAATATGAAAACATAACTCGAATAGAAATCTTAGTCTCATAATACCTTTTGCTGTAATAAACTATTAAAAATAACGTAACAGCTGTTTGTGACAGTTACGAGTTGTCATCCATGTGACGGACTTGCGGAATATTGACGCAAGCAATTTTCATTACTTCGTTCAAACTTAGTTAATTTATACAATTTGAATTATTTTACATGATTATAAATTGATATATTTATTATAATGAAGTTCAAAATTTTATATAGTTTTGTTGTGTTATTGTTGAGCGATTTATGTTTATCTTTGAGGGAATACAATAAAGAAGATATTCTAAGGTTGAGGTATGTAAATAAATAAAATAATGTAATACTGGCGATGCCTTTTATACCACTAGATAAACCATTTACTTACAGTTGTATATATTCACAGAGAATAGATTTTATTGGCTGAAATTCCGGCGGTTTATAGGTTCTATATTTTTGTTGTTGTATTAAGTAACTATATCTTATGTGAATGTTATAGGGAGGAGGTAAGGGATATGTTCCAACATGCATATGACAGCTATTTACGCTATGCCTTTCCTTATGATGAATTGCGGCCTTTAAGCTGTGATGGTGTAGATACATGGGGAAGCTACTCCCTCACGCTGATTGATGCTTTGGACACCCTCGCTATTATGGGAAACTACACAGAATTCAACAGAGTTGTAGACATTGTGTTGCAGAAACAAAACTTTGATACTGACATAAATGTTTCTGTTTTCGAAACAAACATAAGAATTATTGGTGGCCTGCTCAGTGCTCATTTACTTTCGTACAAGTAAGTATACATTTTGTTTAACTTCCTAATATTACATTGAGGCTAAGTGTATCGCATATTCTTTTATGATGTATACTGTAACTAGATCACAACTCTCCCACCAAAGTAGACTCTTTAATAGTAACCCCACAATCAATAAAAAAAGAATGCATTTTAAGCATTTCGTTTTTGTAGTTTAAAACCAATTGTAGAGATAGTTAGATTAGTTAGCATTATGTTTACTATGATATCAGGTTTTAGGCATTGACTTTCATTCTTATAATAAATTCTGAGCTAAATAATTAGATTTGATCTTTGTATCATGTATACTCAAATCTCAAAGTTATAGGTGAGAAACTCAGTAAAGCACAAGAATAGTAAAGGAAAATAACATGATAACTTAGAAGTAGAAATTTTATATGCCAATGAACCACATCAATGAGCTGCTATTAGTAACATTACACTATAAATCCAGCTATTTGACCTAAAATAATTACATACAATAGGAAAAATATTTATACTTTTGGTTTTAGGACTGGTATGAAATTAGCACCAGGATGGCCTTGCAATGGTCCACTGTTACAGTTAGCTGAAGATGTAGCCCAAAGGCTAATTGCAGCATTTGACACCACAACGGGCATGCCTTATGGCACAATCAACTTGAGAAAAGGTGTTCCTCCAGGGGAAACAAGTGTTACATGCACAGCCGGTGTTGGTACATTCATTGTTGAATTTGGAACCCTGAGCAGGCTTACTGGTGACCCTTTGTATGAAGAAGTATGTTACTCTTTTAATCACTTTACTACATTGTATTAGTAACTAATAAACTAGTTCTAGTTTTAAGTTTACTGACTTTAGACATATATTTTTTATACCTATTTAAAAAGATTGCTTAATTATAAATGTAATAAGTTGAGGCCATTATCTAACAGAATAGCTATCAATATATTTTAAGACAAGAACCCAATGCTGATAATAAAAAAGTTTTATTTATTACTAATACAGTTCCAAAGACACATCTCAATTATTATAACCTGCCCTATTTAATAAAATTGTTTTACAATAAATTGTGTAATAATAACTCTTATTAGATTACATGTATTAACTCTTATTTTTCTTCTCTCTTTCTTTCTTAGATTACATGTATTGTTGAGGGTAGTATTTGTTTATTTAAGACCTTTGTCTCCAGGTGGCATATAATGCTTTGAAAGCTCTATATCATCACAGGTCGCCTATTGGTCTTGTTGGCAATCACATTGATGTGATGACTGGCAGGTGGACGGCCCAGGATGCTGGGATTGGAGGAGGTGTAGATTCCTACTACGAATATTTAGTCAAAGGTATTTTTTCTTTGATTTTTTGTTTGATATTACATTTATTAGATTATTTTACTTATAATGTCTATTTGTCCATTTTTAGGGGCATTACTCTTAGAGAAACCCGAGCTCATGTCGACTTTCTTGGAGGCGAGGCAATCGATAGACAAATATCTTCGTAAAGACGACTGGTTTGTGTGGGCGACGATGCTGCGCGGGCACGTCACTTTACCGGTGTTCCAGTCTCTGGAGTCGTATTATCCGGGTCTGCTCAGTCTTATCGGTAATCCACACTAGTTTTTAATATCGTACCTTGTCATTAATAAGGTTTTTTACTCCCTACACTTTTGTAGGGAGGTAATATCTTTATATTTGGGACTTCAACTCAAACAAAAGATGATTTTACAGAGGTCCAAAGTGAACTTAATAAGATAAAATTAAGATAAGATCTATTGTGCACAACAAAGAACTTATGTTGCCGACAATTCCACTCGACTGTGATGTGTTTATTATCTCTATCTCTCAGTTTACATAAGTAGTATATTTACTTAATAGTTAGCAACTAAGTAAACGACGTGATCAAAAACCTTTTACCAATTCGGGGTTTCGAATCGTAACCAGCTAAAACAAGACAAAGATTCATTTCGCGCCAGTTTTCAGTGAGACCGTGTCACTGGTCGAGCTGGTCTATTTGTGTCATGGCTCTCCCACAATTAAAATATATATCAAATGCTATAATGTTTTAATAACAAAAAGGTATTAAAAGTTGCCTTAAATCGTGGCGCCATAGGTCGTAATGCTTTAAAAATATATGAATTTGACAGCTTGATAAATGTATCTCAGTCATCTGATCTGTACGTCCACATCTTTTGACAATATAATACCTGCGAATTTGGGAAGCTAGAGAAGTACGTCACGACCGCGCAAAGTGGTGCTCTACCATCTCTGCCTATCTTTGAAACTAAGGCGTGAGTGTTTATTTTTTAAAATATAGTTGAAAATCCTTGTAGGTGAGAGTGACACAGCGATGCGCATCATCCACAATTACCACAGCATATGGAAGCAGTACGGCTTCACCCCAGAGGTGTACAACTTAGGCACGGGCGAGGCGTCATCATTGCGGGAGAGCTACCCGCTGCGGCCAGAGCTCATCGAGTCCATAATGTATCTCTACCGCGACACGAGGGATCCGATATTGTTGCAGATGGGCGAGGATATACTGAGGAGCATCCAGCACAGCGCTAAGACACCGTGCGGGTATGCCACGGTATGTGTACATTACCTACAAACAATACAATTGCTTATAAGTTTTTTATTGTACTAGGTGGTATTGGGTAGACTAGGTAAGCACCTAACTACCACAGTGCTTGATGTAGTCCCGTGAAATATGAGTGACCTTTATGTGTTCGAGCAACATTTTATTTATTATTCTACTTACATTTATATATTACACCTTAATTTAAACATAATTATAGTTTTCAACTTATTACTAAATATGTAAAAGAATTACAATTAGACACCATTTTCATTTGAGTGTTAGTTTGTTACTCGTGGAAGTAGGTACCAATCGAACTCAGATGTTTTAATTAATAATACTCGAAATCTTACAAAATTCATCATCTCTGCCTACCCTTCTGGGACCAAGGCGTGAGCTTTATTTATTATTTATTTATTTATTATTATTATCTTACAAAACATATTAGCACAGATTAAATACATATTTGATATCATCATCATTCATCATCAGCTCATTAAACGTTCCCACCGAGGGGCACGAGCCTACCCGTATAGGGTGATTAGGCCTTAGTCGTCCACGCGGGCCCAATGCGGATTGGACGACTTCACACACAACCTTCGAATCTCTTCGCAGGCGTGCATGAAGGTTTCCTCACGATGTTTTCCTTCACCGTAAGAGCGTCGGATAACGTACATATATTTTTCGAAAATTCGAAAATACATTTGATACAATACTTACTAATACATACACTGATAAATAATTCAAATTTCACTCAGTTCAAAATTCATGAAAGGTTATGATATGAGTTGTATAGACACTATTTGATGGTAAGGAAAGACAACTATCTTTAGTTTACCTGTCATCGGAGTACCTAAATAGCGCAATTGACCCACTTTTAAATAATATAATTTCTTTAATTGATAAAAAATAATTAATTTTACTCAGATAAAAGACGTGCGAGACCACCGCAAAGAGGATCGCATGGAGTCTTTCTTCCTCGCCGAGACGACCAAGTACTTGTATCTACTGTTCGATCCGGACAACTTCATACACAACCCAGGCGTGCAAGGCACGGTTATCCAGACCCGAATGGCGAGTGCGTCGTTGACCTCGGCGGGTATATTTTCAATACTGAAGCACATCCCATCGATCCCGCTATGCTGTATTGTTGCCATGAAGCAAAGCAAGGGTAAGTGATTATTTATTTCACGCGGCTTCGACCGCATTAAATTCGGTTCAACACGGTTTCCTGGTTTAGAACGTAGGAAGATTTCAGGAAATTTATTCCTGATGATATGAATAATTAAGAGTAGGCCACCGCAAATATGACACATACACTCATATTTGTGTGCATTGAAAAAGGTACCATATCAAATCAACAAAATTTGTCGATTTATACATAAACCTTACCACAAGAACATAACAAGTATTTATTGTTGCAGAATAAATGTAAGTGAAGTTCATAGAATGTATCAAATTCTGGAAGAAGAAGACAGCATTCAGTTCATGACATTAATAGAAGAAGCTACCGTTAGAAATGACACCATGATTGATAATGTCAACTCAAGTAAGGAAATTATTAAAGAATCCATTGAAAACGTAACAGAAGGAGCACTAGTTGAAAGTAATGTAGACCAAAATCAAGTCCTAATTAAAACTGAAACAAGAACCGGTTATGTAAACATAGATGGCACTGAACGTGAAAAAGTGAAAAACGATACTAGCTTAAGCGATATAGTGAAAGAGCGCATCACCAGCTTTATAACAATACCAGCGAAAAAACTGAGGAACAACAAGTGCGGAAGATAAGCAAACAGAACAACATCTGAAGTGTAGCAAGTGTAGAAGTTGACGACATTATTGTAGCAGATGAACCTCAAGACTCGGAAAGACTTCAACCTCCAAGTGTAACTAAAGCAAAAGACGCTTACAAGCTATTGCCAAAAGTAATACAAGAATTTTTGAATAGTGATTGGAGGAATAAGCCTAAATGTGAACCTCAACGCATGCTGGAGAAAATCCGAACGGAAAATAAATACCCTGATCACATGGATATGGATGCGTACGAATACTTATTGACGCCTGCCCCGTCTTTCTTACAACGGATATCGTTGGCTGGCGAGTTTTTAAGTAAGAAGCAAATGGAAAACTAAGCCAAACTTAAATAAGTAAATTATATTAGTTACTGACAAGTATGTTGTTTTCTAAGACATGAAAGTGTAAATATTTGTGATGTTGATAATTTTATTTTAAATAATATTAAGACTGAACTTTACCTTGTAGTTTAAATTTAACACCATTATACCTTGCTAATCTCGGAAAAAGTTCTGATTCCTCCCCCAATGCTTTGTCTTGATCACCTGATAATAACAATATTCATCCTTCTTTAAAGAGAATAGAGAAGTAATACTGACAGAATAATCTATCAGTTTTGACAAATCATTTGTCACTGATTCATGTTAAGTCTAATCAGAATGTAAAGACAAAATTGTAGTAAGTTTTTATATAAAAAAAAAACGTAAAAATGCTGCCTTCTGTTGTACTGTATCCTAATGTACGGCCAACTGGTACTATAAGAGTATTGGAGGGTGGTATCTGTTGGACGCAGTTTCTTATGCCTTGTCTAGTGTCCATATCATGTCCGAACTGAAAACAACTGTCTCGGAAGAAAATACACTGACTGCAAAAGGATATAAGTTATTAAAATTTATTGGTGAAGGAGCCTACGCTAAGGTATCTTTTAATTTACTAACATGATATTAATCGTTAAACTAAAGAAATATAATTTCTTTAGTTCAACGATTTCGTTATAACTATGTACTTTAAGATGCTACTACACTAGGTACTTTAAGATTCCGCGGAAGGACTACATAGTGATAGTCACTGCAGTTTTTCCCAGTTTGGTTTGGACAGTCTGTGTCAACGAGACTGATAATGTGTGGACGGCACATTAGGCCGGCTATGCCTTCGGTCCCGGCTATTATCTATAAAAGTCATACGGTCCAATCTCCCCATGGCTATGCAGTGTGGGAAGGCCTTACCCTACAATGCGACTTTGTATTCTGATAATGAAACTACTTGAACTAAAATAGCTTATTATGAAGCAGGTCACAGACAGGATTTAAGGTAAATTAAGTACCGGGGCTGACCGCCATTTCTAAAATCAGTATTACTATATAATTCGTCATTTTGTACCACTTAAAGCCAAGATTTTTATGTAATACTGTTTTAACAGACGGCGGTGTATAATGCAAGTTCTTTATCTATAAATACAGGTACTTGGTTAATAAAATATGTCCAATTGTAAAGACCTACTGAAAGACTTCTATATGAACATAGTTTTTAAAGAATTATATAAATAAATCTTTGGACCTATGTGAAACAAACTTTTCATGTTGCTGTAAATTTGTCTCAGGTTTATTTAACAGAATTTACAGGAAAGGATGACGGCCACAAAGCAGTACTAGCATGTAAAATTATCGAAACATCCAAAGCACCAAAAGATTTTGTAGTTAAGTTTTTACCACGCGAAATAGATGTTTTGATTCGTTTGAACCATCCCCATTTAGTACATACTCACAGTATATTTCAAAGGAAAACTAAGTACTATATATTTATGAGATACACCGAGAATGGTGATCTGCTTGGTTATATATTGAAGAACGGCTGCGTATCCGAGAACCAGTCGAGGGTTTGGTTCCGTCAACTGGCACTGGGTTTGCAGTATCTTCATGAGTTGGAAATAACGCACAGGGATATTAAATGCGAGAACATATTGCTAACAGCTAACTTTAATGTAAAACTTTCTGACTTTGGATTCTCGAGGACATGCGTTGACGATGAAGATCAGCCCATACTGAGCGAGACCTACTGTGGGTCTATGTCATACGCAGCGCCAGAGATACTACGAGGTAAACCTTACTTACCGAAGCCAACAGATCTGTGGTCCCTGGGTGTGGTTTTGTTTGTGATGCTCAATAAATCCATGCCGTTTGATGACACTCGCATGCGAAAATTGTATGAACAGCAGATGGGAAAAAAGTATCGGTTCAGGTCTCGTGTTGCCAGCATCCTCAGTTTAGAGTGCAAGGCCATCGTTAAACATTTGCTAGAACCAGATCCTGGTATTAGACATAACACTACCCAAATCCTTAATTCTGAATGGATTGCTATGGACAGTAGGCTAACAAGTAAGTTTTGCTGAATAAGTTAAAGTATAAGATCCATTAGTGTATGTTAAACTGTAGGTACCTATAGTGCTTAATCCACCGTTACGATGTAGCATTGAATGCAGTAGAGGCAGCAGCGCTTAAACGGGCTAAAGAAGAACGTCGGCGATTGTCTGATGTACATAGAAATCCACTTAAAAGGCAAGGTGATATATATGACGGGCCAAATAGAGATTCAGGATATAGAGTAAGTACCTACTCTGTACCCAATAAAATATTTTTTAAAACTTATTTTAAGTACGTTACATAAATTAAAATTCTGTATTATTGATTTGCCAGGCCAGTGAAATGTTAAAATCTCTCGCAAACATTACAGCCAAACAAAAGAGAACTGAATAGATGGAGGGAAAATCTAAGGTAAGTGCACGTCATAAATCTTTATATATATTTTAGAATAAAGGTTATTACCTATAGGTATAATATGTTCACTTTCCAGTTTAATACTGAAGATGATTTGAAGTTAACTGGTTCTGAACAGTTAACCCTCGCTTCTCGTGGATATAAGATGATAAAAAAAATTAACGAGGGTTCATACGCAAAGGTAGAAATGATCAATATTTTAAAGTTATCTGCTATTGTTTTGAAATCACAAATGTTTACTTCATTTCTCAACAGGTGTACTTTGCAGAATATAGAAATCCAAATAAAAACGATAAACTATCAGTTCTCGCCTGTAAAGTCATTGATACAAATACTGCACCCAAAGATTTTGTAAAGAAATTTTTGCCTCGTGAAATAGAGATGCTTATCAAATTAAATCACCCGCATTTGGTGCACACTCACAGCATATTTCAGAGGAGATACAAATACTTTATATTTATGAGGTTTATGGAGCACGGAGACTTGTTAGAGTACATTCTTCAGAAGGGCGCAGTGCAGGAAGATCAAGCTAGAATATGGACAAGGCAACTTGCTCTTGCAATTCAATATATGCATGAACTTGAGATAGCTCATAGGGATATAAAATGCGAGAATGTCTTGCTGACAGCTAACCAAAACGCAAAATTATCAGATTTTGGGTTCGCTCGGTTTTGTGTCGATAAAAAAATGAAAGATTTACACAGTGAAACGTTTTGTGGGTCACTGTCTTATACTGCTCCGGAAATACTTCAAGGCGCTCCGTACTACCCAAAACCAACAGATGTATGGTCCCTTGGGATTGTGCTTTACGTTATGTTAAATAGAGCTATGCCTTTTGAAGATAAGCACATAAAGCAATTGTATCAAGCACAAAATAACAGGAATTGGAAATTTCGATCACGATATATAGACACTATTTCTGAAAATTGTAAACGTTTAGTAACTCTAATGTTAGATCCTAATCATCACAGTAGAATTAAAGTAGAACAGATCATACACAGCGAGTGGATTGCAATGGATTCTAGGCTTTTAGGTAAAATATTTAAAAGTGGGCACAATAAATTAAAAAATATATTGGGAGGTACTTTTACCGCATTTATATTTATTGTAGAATGGACTCCACAAGAAACTTTAGCCTACAAGAAGGCTAAAGAAGAAAAGTGCCAGCTTCAAAGAAAATCTGAATGTATTGAACAAAGTAAGATCGAAAAAGAAGCACCATGTCTTCCAGATACATCAATTATGAAAACTACTGTTGACGCCACGGGTTCTTCATCCTCATGGTAACTAAGTAATTACAAAAAGTAAATTTACGATTTATCTTCATTATTGTCTTGTAAAGTGGAACATACAGGTACTTTATTTTAGGCATTTTTTAAACTAATGACCTAACCACCAAATGTTGGCTTTCGGCATCTAAATATGTTAATTTCATTTAAATTTTATTATTATTCAGATAATGGCCCGTATCCCGTATGTATCGAATTTAGGCATGCTGCTGCGCTAATGATTGTTGAAAAAGGTTTTTCTTTGAACGTCACTATTCTTCAATATATTTAAATCTGGCATAATAACTAAGATTGACAATGACAGTGTCTCAGGAAAAATGACAGATAAATTAGCCTGCAGAATTCTCAACTTCATGAAAAATTACCAACAAAATGAAAATTAAATAATAATTTTGCTAATTGTTATGCCTCTCAACTACACCACACCATTATGGTACCAATCAGAGTGAAAATGAAACGACGATGAATGGGAAAGTTAGCTAAATGGGCCCGACCACCGAGAAAGTAGACCTTAGCACCACACAATCAGATTTAATTGTATTACAAGAAAAAGGCTTTATTTTAGAGAGAATTATTGGAGAAGGTTCATATGCTAAGGTATCCCTATTTCAATAATAATTACATAGTTGTCATCTGACATTATCAGTTTCAACAGGATTTAAATTTATAGTTTTTTATGTTGCTAATTAAATATATAATTATTCGACCCCTCGCAGTCCACTGCTGGGCATGATTCTCCCCTATTTTGCAACAGATATCCCGGTCCGCTTTTGTCATGCACCCTTACCAGCAACCATTGCTACGCTTGCCAAGACGCAATCTCCACTCCAGAACTCGCCTGCCCCTAGGGCCATCGGTTCCGTGACATAAGTAACTGGCCCACTGCCACTTAAGTTTCACATGTAGGTCAACCAGATTATTGCTTACCTATTATAAATAGACCTAAAGTACTTTAAATAAATAAATATCTGCTAACATACACACAGCGCCACCTAGTCCCAAACAAAGCATTAAGCCTGTAATATGGGTACTAAACGACGGATAAATATACTTTATACATTTTTTATTGCAAATACATAAATAATATACATAGAAAACACCCAGACCAATATAAACAGACATGTTCATGCACACGAATGTTTGTACCTACTGCCCAGGGTTCGATCCCGGCACCCCTGGGTTAAGAGCCGACGTCTCGCCCTTTACACTAAATGGGTCGTCAACTTTAATTGAATATGATAATAGTACCTAACTACTAAAGGTACCTAGGACTTCCTTGATAATTCAGTTCTATAGTATAGGTAGGTAAGATTACTAAAAAAAGATTAATTTTCGTAGGTTTACAAAGCAACCCATATGGTCGATGAGACCCGGCACTCGGTACTGGCGTGCAAAGTGATCGACACGGCTCAGGCTCCGCGCGACTACCTCACCAAGTTCCTGCCCCGTGAGCTTGATGTGCTCATCCGCATCAACCACCCACACGTCGTTCATGTCTCCAACATATTCCAAAGGCGCGCCAAATACTTCATATTCCTCCGGCTCGCTGAGAACGGCGATTTGTTGGATTTCCTCACGCAAAACGGCGCGGTGCCGGAAAACCAGAGCAGGCTGTGGATGAGGCAGATACTCTCGGGGATCCATTACATACACTCGTTAAACATAGCGCACAGAGATTTGAAATGCGAGAATATATTGATAACGGCAAATTATAATGTGAAGATTACGGATTTTGGGTTTGCGCGTAACGTGAGGCAGCGAGACCGCGACGTTCTTAGCGAGACGTACTGTGGCTCGTTATCGTACGCCGCGCCCGAGGTGCTCAAGGGCGTGCCGTACCTGCCCAAGATGGCCGATATGTGGTCCATCGGCATTATAATGTACACGATGCTCAATAAAGCGTTGCCTTTCAACGAGACATCCGTTAAAAAGTTATACGAAAAACAGGTAAGTTGGCCTTTTAGTTTGCTAATTCCTGCGCCTACAGGTCGTTTTGTCATTATCGTCTTTTAATTATTTGTGGACAACTGATCAAAACCTATCACGATTGAAAATGTGTCAACACAAGTAGGTAGGTATCAACGCAGTAGGCGAGATATCCCTGTCCTGCGCTATCTGCATTGAAACTCTATTAGCGACCTTTAACAAATTGTCGGTCCGTCCTACGCTTCGCTTGCCTTGGCGTAGTATCTACTCTGCAACTCTAGTCCAACGCCGTCGGTCTTGCAACATATATGTGCCTTTTTTGCAACAGATCAGTCGAGTAATCTAATGTTTCCAGGTGATGCGCAAATGGCGCTTTCGTACGAGTGTTGTAAACCAGCTTTCGAACGAGTGCAAGCAGCAGGTGACGCAACTGATGGAGCCGGAGGCGAAGGCACGCCCCACTGCCGGCAGCATCTTCAACGGGCCCTGGATCGGCATGGACCTCAGACTCACTAGTAGGATGAAACTCAATTTCTCTAGAAACGAGGAAACACCATTTTTCTATAGAATATATTCCTTGGTTCGAGCCGATGTGTCGGGTTGTAGGATTTTTTTTACCGGTAACCGGACGAAAGGGTCTGCCGTAGTCAGTGGCGTGCACAGAGGTTATGAGTAGGGTATGCAAAGTATCATCATCAGCTCATTAAACGTCCCACCGAGGGGCACGAGCCTACCCGTATAGGGTGATTAGTCTTAGTCGTCCACGCGGGCCCAGTGCGGATTGGACGACTTCACGCACAAACTTTGAATCTCTTCGCAGGTGTTCGTGAAGGTTTCCTCACGATGTTTTCCTTCACCGCAAGAGCGTCGGATAACGTACATATAATTTCGAAAATACATTGGTACGTGGCGGGATTTGAACCTCAGCCCTCCCGGTAGGAGGGCAACAGTCCACAACATTGAGCCACCGACGCTCTAAGTGCGGGTATGCAAAGTGAGTGACATTAATCGCAAAAACAATAAATAGCTTTTATTTTTTGACAAATTGAGTGCTGTTGATGACAGCAGATCGCCGATGGTTTCAGATCTGTAGAGAAAATTGTTCGAAAATGTTGGCTATTTTCCGGGTTGTCTGGAAGCATAGGGTATGCACTGCTTATAAGCAAATATGGAGTGCATGCCACTGGCCATAGTTAACAAGGATGGCGACTGTCCACCGTCACGCTGTAGGTAGGTACCTATGCAACAAGTATATGTAAAGTGCAGACTATAACAGATGTTCTGTCTCCATAGGTACTAGATACCTTTTCGGGGATATAGTGTCCCGTATTCATAGACATCTGTATTCCTAATGTCTATATCAATCTCACCAAGGCTGTCTCCTAACCAAACTGGAAAAATCGTATAAAGTGAATTTGGTCTCCCCGTGGGATTCGAACCCACAACTCGTACGAGCAACGTTCTAAATGTTCTAATCTTATCGCTCAGACCATTAGACCCGGATGCTGTTCTTACCCATATTTTTTATGAAGAATTATTGATTTTCGTCATTATGTATAGAACTGACATTCCTAGAAGAATCCCTGTTAAGACAGGCAAACGATGAGTCGCAAAAAAGAGAAAGGGATTTGGAGCAAGAAAGTGAAGTAGAGAGAATTGCGGAACTGCGACGCAAAGGACGAGGAAAAGGTAATAATCAGACTTTGTTGGAGACCTCAGCCATTAGGCTATGGAACTGCTCATGGCTATGAGTTTTTACACAGTGAATGCTCTATGCATAATATTGAACTCTATGCAATGGAGGATTATCCACATAAAAATCTCAACAGCTTGATGTTACAAGACTTGAGAAGTGTAAGACCGTCATTCAATACATGTATGGTAGTAATGTCGTTTTCACAGATCGATAAAAGTAGCATACCCATTTGATGTCAGTCAGAAAACATACCTACAGAGTGTATTGTTTGAACTGCAAGCTGTAATCTCTTTTTCAGAGGGTCTCAAGGTACTGAAGAACATCGAACCTAACTTCCCCAAATCTCAGCAGTTGTTTGAAAATAAAGAATAAAACAAACCAAAAAATTTGTCCATTCAGTGTTTATTTAACTCTTAAATTTTATATTTATGACTTTAAGTTATTGTAAAAATTATTTAATACATTATTGTACAAACGTTGTTTTTTTTTCTAATTATATCGGGCGGTGATAATAGTCTCCCGCCGGCACTTACATAGTTATGGAAGACGAGGGTACGTAGGGTATATTTCATAAACATTTGGCACAGCGTGAAGGAACGGGGTCTTGGTATTCTAATCACTGATTATTATTCTTCTTACAACTAGAAATGTGTTTGTGCAATGCAACGCTAAATCGTCAATCTAAATGGAAAACCATAGAAGTATTTTTTGTATATAATTTATCTACACTTTTAAAAAATAATGCATGAAACGCAATAAACCAAATTAACTTAAAACTTAAATACATGATTTTTTAAACATTTTATTTCATAATTTAGGTAACTAGCCCTATTCAAGGACTGACGATAGCTGCTTGTTTAAACTTCATGGATTGATAGGCTAAAATTCTTCAATGTTATTAACTTCAATTATAAACTATAAACGATCCGTTTTAATACAGAATTTCAGTAAAATTCTAAAGACCGATTCTTAGCATAACTGCCCAAACATACAATGTTACTTAATAATACATGTTTAATAAATACACTTTTCAAAACACTAACATACTAAACTCTTATAATAACAACGCCTATGTTGTCTATGCGAGTTCGTTATATCTAACAATGAAACAAGATGAAAATCATTTGCAGCAAATGGAAATGAGACCACGTCAATATTGTCGGCTTTCAGTCATTTTCTAATAAGCTACTTAATACGTAAATGCGCTAAGAATATTATCAAAAACCTTTGTTATTATTTTATAAAAACTGTCTCAATTTCAGTACTCATCAAAGATATTTCTAAACGATACTATTACTTGATCAATTGAAATTATAGTGCTAGAGTTAAATACTGGAATGTCTATTGCTTATTTGGATCGATATTTACTCGCCTCGTCTCACACGATACACATTCAACCAATAAATAGAAGACATTTATAAAATCCACCTAATTAAGAAATTGTTACGATTAAATAGTTATCCTCAGTTAAATAAACCTTTATTTTTAAAGTTGAACATTTTATCAACTAGTAACAAACATTAAACCATTATTTTTGGCAGTAAGACTCGAATTCAATTAGTCGGATAAGTAAAGTTAATTATTGGAGTACGCGCTTTACCTTGATGTCTTGAATAATGTATTTAGATAAGGTTACCATTATATCCAATTGACGTCATACCGGTTGGTCTCTTTTTTAACAAATAGTTTTTACGATAGTATCAATACCTACTAACTGATATAATATATAGCCGTGTCTAGACAAATTTAAGTAACATAAAATTTGCAAATTATCAATTTAGACATTGATGTTTAAAAATAGGTGTGTATTTACCTGATTATGGGAAAAAAAAATACGAATCATAGGTATCGATACTTCACAGACGGTCAACTTTAGGTCATAATGTAATAGCGGGGATCCCGAAACTATTTTGGACAAGTGACCACTTTTCCAAAATCAACTATTACTCGGACCCCCCTGGCCAAATTACCTTCTTTTAAGATCAAACCCCGCATGTATATTGGTCCACTAATTTAAAAAAGGCTGCTACAGAGTGTTATTTTTCGTTTATGTCGACCCCTAGGAAACCGATATTGACCCTAAGGGGACTTTGGGAATACCTATGATAGACTATCATAATACAATATTTAAATCAGCCGTTGACATTTTCTGTACAGCGGCTTCTTTTTAAACTTTGTTAGATTTGGATTTTAAACAATTATAAATATATCATAAAGCAAGATTACTCTAGGGGTTCGAACTGTATTTTCTCAGCGTAGGTATACTTCGCATTAAATGCCTTTGAAAGTAGTTTCAATATTTCTTGCATATTAATTTATTTTGATTACGATAGTTTCTCATACTTTTTGTTGTAAGTTAATTGCCTATGTCGTTGATTGAATTAGAACCTATTACGGCTTAGTCCAGAACAAGGTAAGGCGGCGATTCCATACAACGCGAGTTCCATACCTATAGACCGAGCTTATAAATGTTGAATATCCAAAGGCATTATCTGGTCGGTCTTTAGTATAGCTCGAATCTTACATACTATATAACGTCGCTTAAGTTCTCATACCGCTTAACTAGCAACTTTAAAGCAATATCTGTATTTATTTAACTATCATGTTGTAAATGTATTCACTGAAAGACAAATTGATCGTTCATTTTTTTAGTTCATGGAATCCATTCCAAATTTTGTTATTAATATAAAAATAAAACGTTTTTCAGTTATATAAACATTTTTAGTTAAGTGGTATTGAAACCAAAGCGACTTTATTCGTCGTCGTAGGTCATAATGCTAGTGGGCGCGTGCGTCGTCACGCGGGGGACAAACACCCGACGCGACGCCCGCTGTTGCTGCTTTTACTCTCATCGTCTGTAACACAGTGTAGTTTTGTTATTATTTTTTTTAATTGTTTCTTTTCCAACTATGATAAACACCAAAGATACAATGGGCGGCCTTATTCCACATAATAGTAGGTAGTGTTTTTAGGAATACCACTCTGAATCCAAAATTTAATATAAGGGTGATATATTATCATTTACTATTTTTATTATATTACCAATAAATTGCTCCCTATATTGCAGTCATATATAAGTATAAGTATGGCTCCATTAAGTATAGGCAGTAAATTACTTAACACAGAGATCAAATGTCACAAGTGAGCGATTTTACAATGATCCGCGTATAAACGCGTAAAGTATCGTGATATTGTTATACGATCATTAAAATACATATAACAGATATTACTTATCTAGGAAGTAATGTCGAAAAACACATAGACTACTAAAAGAGAATTGTAGAAACATGTTATCAGAATATTATTTAGAATAACGCAAGTAAAAATCCGAATCCGAACCTATCGTATTATTTGAGTTATGACCTAAAAATAAGTAAGTACTTATAGTAATTTATAAAAACCCACACCGTTAAAAACTGCAATCCCATAACCTAAGTTACTTTCCAGGTTAAATAAAAAATTGTTAAAAACACAATCACCAAAAAATTACAACTCCAATCAATATTTTAACTCGGGTGCATGGTCAAGTTAAGCGATGTGCAGTTTATTTAATTTCTCATATTTGAATACATACCGTTTTGATTGCGCTTAAGATTTACAGCCAACTGGGACAAGTTGGAGTAACTTCTCTCGATCGCCATAAGTTTTCCCTTCTCTTATTTATATTTACCTATGAACCTAACCTATTTTGGTTTCCACGGAAGAACCGCGTAGAGATGTCTTGCAGGCACCTCTACATTATAAGCTGAGTGGCGACCAATTAAGTGTCATTGTTTTATTGTATAACTTTAAATTATTAGACTAAGTACTGATGATTAATTTATTTTATATGTACATGTACCTATGTCAATGACACTAAATAAACGTTTTATTATAATTATTATTTATCAGAAACAATTCAGTGCTAGATGAACCCCAATTTGATGAAGAGTTCCAGTTCGTCATCTCCCATTGATAGACCAAGTCGATTAACCTCTCCTTCAATACCTTAAAAACATTCCAAAGCATGTTAGATCTCCGTTGCTTCGTTCACTGTTTGGCCGGATGCATCACAAGCTTAGCTTGTCCACAAACTGAAGTTTAGACTTTTTAATCTTTTGCAAGTTATTATCAAGTTTCCTCAATAATTCCAGAGTGGACTCATCTTATGAACCATGTCACGCATATCGAGGTAACCTTATTTCCCATAACTACTATTAACGCTAAAAACTTACGTAAATTCATTCAGCTTTACTTAAACATTTAACACCCCGGATTAAAAATCTACTCTTTCACTCACAATAAGTCTGCCTGTTCTCGTGCTATGGTTCTGATAAAAAATCCATTAAAGTAAAAAAAGAAAACAATATTTTTAGAGTAAACAACATGGCGTCAAGTGCAGTTAGTGATTAGTGTGTTAGTGAGCAACTTACAGGCGAAGTTGGTTGGTCACCTGAGCAGTCGTCGTGCAGCGGACAAACGAGATCCACCAGCTCCAGCTCGTCCTTACTCTTCTTGCGTTTCAGTGAGAACTGACTTTTCTTTGGTACCTGCACCACATTTGAAGACATGAATAGTTATAAGCGGGGCTTGGAAACCTGTTTTTTTTTAACCGGTTTAATGAATTTACCTACGGAACTTTTTGAAAAAGGTTTCGTTCCTAAAGGTTTTGTTCGTAAACCGGTCATTGAACCGGTATTAAAAAATATTGGTATTTTTATTTAACCAGTTAAAATTTCCATCCAGGGAAATAAAATAAAGTTCGAGGTGTAATATTTCAAAGCGCCCCGTTGTCTGTGCGCACACAGTTCACTTACAGACTGAACAGCATTTGCCAGTGCAAAGCAGATAATTCGATCGACGAGATGCAACAAGTTGCGACTGACCTCACTATAAACCGGTTTATTTAGGTTTCAAATATCGCAAAATAGCAAAAATATATGACAAAATCTGTTTAACTTTATATACCGGTTAATGTTGAACCGGTTTAAGCCCTGGTTATAAGCTACTGTACTATATAAGTTCTGGGTAAAATCTTCATGCTGTTTGAACATGAATATACCTATTTGGTTACTTAATTTTTAATTACGTATATAGGTGACCAAATTATCTTAATACAACGTAATAGAAAGTATCCAATATACATGATTGGTCACTAAGTTCGAAACATTTGAACGTGAGAGAACTTCGACTTAACTTGTTACCGTAGATATGGAACACGCTTAAAAATAGATTCAGTCAAGTTTTCTATGAAATACCTTATATTTGGTGGTCGCAGTTAAAGGCTGGTAACCCAATGTTTGCTCGGCGTTTCGTTTCTGCTGTATTACATCTCGACCTAATAAATCGTTGAACCTTAAAAAAATATACATAAGTTACTCTCAATCACTACAGAAAGTAAAAAAATATTTTTTGCTTACTTAAAATATAGAGCTCTCAAAAAAATAAAACTTCCAGAAGGGTAACTTTCAATCCTGTTTTTTATTATTAATATTTTATGGCAATAAAGAAATGTATCTATTTATCAGCTTAGCATGAAAATATAAAATAATCTGACAAACCTCTGTGTTAGGTGCCGCCGCAACAGTGTTTTGTTTGCCGGTATATTGAGTAACGCTGCTAGTAACTCTGCAGTAAATCGTGGTTCTAGCAGCATAAGTCCACCATGAACACCTGTAACGAAATGTACACATGTGTAAAACAAAGATGTATATAGTACATAATCAAACAATGTGTTACTGTTAATTCTAATGTATGGGTGAAAATACCGTGCGTTTGATTTTTTTTATAATTTAACTTTATCTCATTTATAATACATTTTTATTGTACTTTATTGTTAAATACATTTCATTTTATTTTGAAGGATTTGTAAGACAAATAAATGCATTTTAATGTTATTATTACTTACTACTATAATAAGATTTTATTGTTACGTGAAAAGACTAAAGGTATTTCTTTTTATAATTACCTGCTCCCCGCAAGTTAGGCGCGTATTCAGCCAGGTCGATCTCCTTCAGCCATTGCATAACGCGGTGTGAGGACCACCGCGCTAGGTTAGCGGCGGGCGCGCTCGACTCCCCGCTTTCGCCTTCAACCCCTACGCCGACCCCGACGTGTTCACCCTCGACGGCGCGGCGTATCATCGTCTCCGGGTTGAATTTGTTCTCCCGGAGTACTTGGATACCTGCACAGGCGATTTGTGGTAAGAAGCTTCTCAAGTGAGTGGAAATAACCAAAAAGTCCGTAGGGTTCGGACGCAGACTGGGTGCAGCAAGGAAAACTTGGCAAGATGGGGTTTTATGGATGATTAGTACATTGATTGCTATCTGACATCGTGCCCAACGTGCCCTTGCAGCCGGGAGGATTAACTGTCATCGTAGCTGCTTTCTGGTCCGCTAAAATTTTAATGTGTGTTTGCCTTGGATACGCTAAGAAGGAGTGCTGCACCAGGTCGCGGTGGCCTGCGACGCGGAGGTGCGCGTGCAGGTCTCTGTGCGCGAGGCGGTGGAGCGCACACGTACCTCGGCGCACGGAGAGCGCGTGCAGCGCGGTGGCGACGCGGAGGTGCGCGTGCAGGTCTCTGTGCGCGAGGCGGTGGAGCGCACACGTACCTCGGCGCACGGAGAGCGCGTGCAGCGCGGTGGCGACGCGGAGGTGCGCGTGCAGGTCTCTGTGCGCGAGGCGGTGGAGCGCACACGTACCTCGGCGCACGGAGAGCGCGTGCAGCGCGGTGGCGACGCGGAGGTGCGCGTGCAGGTCGGCGTGCGCGAGGCGGTGGAGCGCACACGTACCTCGGCGCACGGAGAGCGCGTGCAGCGCGGTGGCGACGCGGAGGTGCGCGTGCAGGTCTCTGTGCGCGAGGCGGTGGAGCGCACACGTACCTCGGCGCACGGAGAGCGCGTGCAGCGCGGTGGCGACGCGGAGGTGCGCGTGCAGGTCTCTGTGCGCGAGGCGGTGGAGCGCACACGTACCTCGGCGCACGGAGAGCGCGTGCAGCGCGGTGGCGACGCGGAGGTGCGCGTGCAGGTCTCTGTGCGCGAGGCGGTGGAGCGCACACGTACCTCGGCGCACGGAGAGCGCGTGCAGCGCGGTGGCGACGCGGAGGTGCGCGTGCAGGTCTCTGTGCGCGAGGCGGTGGAGCGCACACGTACCTCGGCGCACGGAGAGCGCGTGCAGCGCGGTGGCGACGCGGAGGTGCGCGTGCAGGTCTCGTGCGCGAGGCGGTGGAGCGCACACGTACCTCGGCGCACGGAGAGCGCGTGCAGCGCGGTGGCGACGCGGAGGTGCGCGTGCAGGTCGGCGTGCGCGAGGCGGTGGAGCGCACACGTACCTCGGCGCACGGAGAGCGCGTGCAGCGCGGTGGCGACGCGGAGGTGCGCGTGCAGGTCCGTGCGCGAGGCGGTGGAGCGCACACGTACCTCGGCGCACGGAGAGCGCGTGCAGCGCGGTGGCGACGCGGAGGTGCGCGTGCAGGTCTCGTGCGCGAGGCGGTGGAGCGCACACGTACCTCGGCGCACGGAGAGCGCGTGCAGCGCGGTGGCGACGCGGAGGTGCGCGTGCAGGTCTCTGTGCGCGAGGCGGTGGAGCGCACACGTACCTCGGCGCACGGAGAGCGCGTGCAGCGCGGTGGCGACGCGGAGGTGCGCGTGCAGGTCGGCGTGCGCGAGGCGGTGGAGCGCACACGTACCTCGGCGCACGGAGAGCGCGTGCAGCGCGGTGGCGACGCGGAGGTGCGCGTGCAGGTCGGCGTGCGCGAGGCGGTGGAGCGCACACGTACCTCGGCGCACGGAGAGCGCGTGCAGCGCGGTGGCGACGCGGAGGTGCGCGTGCAGGTCGGCGTGCGCGAGGCGGTGGAGCGCACACGTACCTCGGCGCACGGAGAGCGCGTGCAGCGCGGTGGCGACGCGGAGGTGCGCGTGCAGGTCGGCGTGCGCGAGGCGGTGGAGCGCACACGTACCTCGGCGCACGGAGAGCGCGTGCAGCGCGGTGGCGACGCGGAGGTGCGCGTGCAGGTCGGCGTGCGCGAGGCGGTGGAGCGCGCGGCCGTCGAGCGCGGCGTCGGCGGCGGCGGCGCGCGCCCCGCACACGCCCACGTCCTCCAGCCACCGCAACACCCACGCCGTGTCCAGCTCACCAGCAGCCGTCAACAGGGGATCGCCGTGACCGCCCTACGGAACGACACACACAGCCACATAAACACGAGGACAAACATAAGTTTGTTAGGAAATCCGATGATTACTATTCGATAGATCGGTTCGATACCAATTAAATCCTGCAAATGTGGCTTAGTCAATTGCATCAGATTTTTTTTTAATATAGTTTTTAAATCTTCTCTTTAATTTTTCGATTTTCTCACTGGCTGATAACTATAAGGTTATCTTGACGTATGTGCTATTTAAGAATAATTTGCGAATACCTATCAATAGCTTAGTCATAACTTGGACTTCAAATTTTAATTCGACAAACTGTATTAGTGCTGTTGGTATTCCCAATTAAATAAGATAGAATTACACAAAACATGATTGTCACTTTTAATGATTCGAAACTGTCTTGTAAGGACTTAATGGAATAAAGGAATTCAAGGCCCGTATTCTAGATCGAGACTCAAGCATTGATCCTTGCTCGAATAAAATTAGAAAGGGATGACGCTATTAATCGTATATAGCGCTCGTATATCTGATTAAAAAGTTTGGCCTGTTTATAAGGTAGTGGCATGGTTTAGCTGCTATTATTGCTGATATTTATTTACAAAGAAGAATTTTAAGGAGCGATCGCCATCAGAAGCAATCTCGTCAACAAATCAAGTAAACAAAGCATATTAAGCACAATTACCAGTAAATCAGTTATAGCCAACACAATCTTCTTCTTATGCATAGGATGCTTTAATGCGAGTTCCTTCTCTATAGTCTGTGGGGAAGCAGCGGCGATGACCCCGCGAGCGTCTGGCGTCGATCCCAACCATGCCTTGGCAGCCGGCACGTATATTTCCAAGCCTATACTTTCCAACCATCCGCATGTTGTCTCACAGTCCCACTGCCGTATGTCTGTTGTTTGCCTGGAATGATAATAAAAGTTCTAGAAGATTCTTTTGATTCCCTATACTGGGCCAATTAATGCGGTTTTGATATTTTACCATAGCTATTAATCCAATCCAAATATATATTTTTGAATTTGTCTAAATTTTATACAGACAAAGAGATGTGTTGTAAAGGCTGCTTGTACTCCCTCCGTCCGTCTTTTTCGCGCAAATTACTTCAGTGTCTGTAGACGAAGTTCTTTGACTAGAAAGAAGTGCTGTAATAGCGAAACCTTTTTTGCTTACTTAGGTCCCATGGCCTACGCAATAAGATTCAAAATGAGGACATATCTGTATGAGGAAAAAAGTGACAACGCAGCCTGTAGTAGAGTTAGAAAGTTCTCGAGTGGAGTTCACACGGACCTCGGAACCAAAAGCAGCAATGGACATATAAGGCTGTAATAGTAATGTTAATGAAAACAATATCTGCAAAACTTTTACTGGCATCTGCTGTTCGAACATGAGATTGGCATTACGGGTTGTTCTTGAATTATTGCCTTAAAAATTCTGAGCTGCAGACTCCGTTTCAAGCATATCACCAGTGCATGTTCTAAACATGTAACAGGTTTACTGCCTGTAATAGTGATGTTGACAAAACAATCAAAACCCATTATCGTCTTACACTAGGGCAATCTCAGTACTAGAAAACTCACCAAGGCATGTGCTGGGGACGAACGCGTGGTGCTGAACTCCGTATAGACGCTCGAGCGAGGTCATCGCCCTCAAGTCGGATGCCACCACCGCTGCCTAGTCTTGCTCGTACTTCGCGTAGAGACGGTGATGGGCTGCCTCGAGGTATGGTCTCCTCTTTTTCAGCTGTATAGTTTACAATTTGTTTAGCATAATAAATAACATAGAACTTCATACTACAGATTTCGATACTGCTGCTGAACATTTATTTCAAACATCTCAATCCTCCAATTTAAATAATTACAATGCTTACACTTAAATCAAGTTTGTAAGAATTGTTCTTAGAAATTTTGTGAAATAAACACCTAAAATTATTTTTAACAGTCTCTTTTTAAGTGTTTATTTATAGCATTGGTTTTTTGGGGGCTATTCAGACTATTACAGACTTTAGTCATCTCGACCGGAAAGAACCTTTATAGCATACAAAAAGTACATATAATTTTTCACATATCCTAAGCCTCTGTGGCTGCAGAATAAACTAAGATAATAGATTTTCTTATTCAGGTATATACCTATATGAGATATCTTAGCGACATTGAGCAACTTTTCATCGCCAAAGTTCTAATACCACATAGGTCAATAATTAGTGAGAATTTTTTGTGACATAAGTACAAAATGCCAACAAATTTTTATGATTTTAAAATCTGTCCGTTAAATATTTTAAGTAATAAAATTATGAGTTTCCGCAAATATGCATTTTTATTTTGTAGTGTCGGAACTTAGCGATGATTTTGTGTGAACACAAACATGCAAATACAATACTTAACATATCTTGTGCCTTAAACTTCATATAGTTGGATCGACACATCACTCATACAATAGATATTCATGACATGCGGAAAATTGAGTCCGGGAATTTTCGGGGAAGGGATTTCTAGAGTGTGTCTCCTTGGCTTGGTCTATGAAGGCAGAAAGAACCTGGTGCATGTCGGGAGATAAGGGGCTTAATACTAAGCCATAATATATCCATATTTGGAGAATACCAGTACTCTAGATTAGTGGAGTCTTCTAGATATGTAGAGAGCTAAGTACAAGTTTACATGTTGGGGGAAGAGATTTAGTAGGTATATATTTAAAGAACCCCAGCCGTCGTGATTAGTGCTGTTTTCTAGGTGAGTAGGCAGCTAGGTGAGGTAGGCTTTAGTATATATTTAGAAAACACCAGTAGTCCAGATTAGCAGTGTTTTCCAAATAAGCAGAGAGCTAAGTGGAGATTTAGCATATGTTCGGGGAGCACCAGCCATCGAAATGAGCTGTATATTCTAGGTATGTTTGCATACAGGCGGGGGCATGCACATTCGTATCCTCGACCTAGATTCGGCACCGAATGGCCGCGACCGCGCGCCACCACCATGTTGTGCTGTTTACCGAACGCGACGCGCGTCTCGCACGCCAGCACCGAGGAGCGGGGCAGCGACGAGTACATGTGCGTGTTGCGCTCGATCTGACGACCGTAGTTCGCTGGTGGCGTCTGCAACAATTGCGATGTTCACTGATAATGCCCAGGCATTATATTGACGACCCATTTGGTGTTGCAATAGAGACATCGGCTGCAACATTAAGGGTTCCGGGTTCGATCCCCGGACAGTACAAACATTTGTGTGCATGAACATGTCTGTTTGTAATAGTCTGGGTGTTTTCTAAGTATAATATGTATGTATTTACAAAAAAATGTATATAAGTATGTTTATCCATTGTTAAGTACCCATAATACAGGCTTCATTCTAAACTTGGGGCTAGATGGCGCTGTGTGAATGTTAGTGGATATTTATTTATTTATTATGAAAAAATACCAATATAAGTTCTGCCCTCCTAACGAAGAGTGCAATATGAAGGGTTTTTGGGCAAATTGACTTAAGATCTATTCAAAATCCACTTATACATTATGACTAACAATTAAAAATACAAAGGTCTTAAGTCAATTTGTCCAAAAACCCGACTTATAGCACCCTTCGTTAGGAGGGCACAGTTGGCATTTTGATAAATGCAATTCAACTAATTAAATCGCTCGGTAGGTCAGCTTAGCTTCTTGTCCAGGTCTGTCAAAGCGACTGACTTCAAAAACGTTACGTTAAAATAAAAAATCCGTGGTCTGATGGTCCAAGCGTTTAGTTCTTTCCCCATTTGATTAGGACATTTCAGGCTGAATCACGCGACTGTCTGAACAGGATGATGATTTCGTGCTTCGTTTACACATTTGACATGCGTTGTGGATTACGGCCCAATCTCCCCATTGCTATGCTGTGTGGAATGTGTTACTGCAGTGGGACGTTGTAGACTGATGATAAAATAAAAGTACCTAAATATTTTAATAAAGTTAATTAGTGCGACAAGGCATGTTCCTTGCAGTGCGACGTTAGTAATGGATGTTTTTTTTTATTCAAAATAAATAAATATAAGAACTATAAATGATGATGTTTTATTTGTTCCTACCATAAAATTAAAAGCTATACACACCCTTGGCGGCGCAGGTCTGACGAGAGGCGCTGGCGCCTCTGGCGGCGGCGACCGCTCTAGCAGACCGCGTTCAGCGACTCGAAGGCGTACTTCGCTCAGTTTCGAGAGTAACTCTAACTTTTGCGTCTCAAGTGATGACCGCTGTAGCATTTCCTATAAATAAAATAATCAATGTGGATAAATTATACTGATAACGTCTTTATTACTCTCAGAATCTCAGTAAGAGGCTATTTATTTATCGTATGCACCGGCTCAACCGTAAGTCGCTTCGCGTGACAGGTTGCCGAAGGCCAAAACCCTTTTTAGCCTTACCATTTAGTATCCCTCTTCATTTTGAAACTTATAGTTTTTATAATGTCATGGCTAGGTGAACTAGTTCATGAAATAATAAAAAGGAAATTTTTTAAGAGCAAGAACCCAAATCACTTACAGCAAATTTGTAAGTATTTCTTAGACAACATTCTTAGAAAGTTTAAAAACTTCATAATGGATAGTTGTAGTAACAGATACCTGTAGATTTTTCCAATATTCAACGATAAATTCCAAAACGCCAGTACAGAAGAAGTTAATGAAAAATGCAAAATAAAGTGATTGCAATATCCGGCTCGCATCGCGTTACAACAAAGTGAAAAGCTTTCAGACTGTTTGAACAAGGCGTAGCCGGCATCCGAATAATCTAAACAGATTCGACCTATTTGAAATTAGCTTTATCAGGGACGTGTTTTATAGCAGTTCCGTATCAAGACGTTAAATAAAAACGCATCTGGTGTGGTTCGCGAGATATATGGACGATACGCCACGCGTAAATGGACTACGGAATTAGAATGGAATTTGTTTTCTTTGCCCGTAACAACATAAGGAAATGCTTACATTGTTTATTTAATGATACTTTCCAGAATAGAAGCTCTTTTTCAACTTTTTGTTTGAAGTCATTGTGTTTACAATATTTATAACTTTAGAGTACCTACTTCTTAATTCTCAACTTAATGTACCTATCACTTAAGTCATTTAACAGTTTCATGGAGCGAGTACATAAACATTATATTATAAAAATGTTCGCTTATTCAAAAGCCTACTCTATAACATAATTAGAATAAAAAATATATAAGAACTAACTCCATAGATCGGTACATTCAATATGTTTTTACGACAACAAAATATAGCCAATCTAGCGCAAACACTTGAGACTACGTAACACTTCATTGACTACGTTACCCACGCGATGTTAAGGTGCCATATCAAATGATTATATTCTCTACAACACCCACTGGTTTAAATCTAGTCGAAATTGCCATGAATCATCAATAGCCCCAGACGGTCTGCCTGTAAATATCATGTTTGCCATCATAATACCGTCCACTCATTTGGAAAGCTTTTTATATCTAAAAGCTATATAAACAATTCTGATATAACATTCAAAACTAAAGCTACGTTTGGAAATTAAGAAAAATGTTTTTGATGGTTAGTTAACCGTATTAGTAAAATATCTTGTAATTATAGTCCGCCTTATGTAATTAAAAATATCAATAATGAAGATTAGATGCCATATTTATTAAAATTGGGAAGTACACTACACATACAAAATGAAGTGACATTTTCGTAGCTGCGTTCGTTGCAGGCTAACTGTAAGATGACCCAATTGAGTCATTTTCGAGTCATCACAATGCGCGCACTGGTGACATATCTGCTTCTGTTTAATATATAATATCATTGGCTATTTATTACTAACACATGGTTTCCTGATACGGCCGTTTAGAAAAGGTATGAGTAGCAGACATTTATATCATTAGCTTATGCACCTGCTTATTTGTTATGTACATTTCTACTTAACAAAGAAATATAATTGCCACTGAATATCAATTTCAACCTGGGTAATGACTGGTCTGATGGCATCGCGTGTGCAGTCCACGCTTGCACTCTCCAACGATTTACATCGTGCACGCACGTTCATGATGAACCTAACATCACTTAGAATTCCTCTCGACCGTTTAAGCGGGCCTTAGTGCTATTCGCAAAATGTGAAATAACCTAACCAACATCATGACATCACAGTCTTATTAGAATTCCATACACAATGGAGCGAGTAAACAGATGGTAATGCGATGTCAATAATATGAATACTACAACGGGAGAAGAATAATGGATAGTCTCCGAGGACAAATAATTAATTTACCTTTACATTTAAATATTCATGTGTTGGTTAATTATAAGCATTTTAACTTAGCGAATTAAGATTAGTTTTTTCTAACTGTCTACTGCTGTTCGCTGTAAATGGCCTTTACAAACACAGGGCAAGTGGCTCTCAGCCTTAAAAATGTATACAAACGAGACTAATGATAAACCCTACCGGGACTCAAATCTCAGCTAAGGGCGTTATATGACGAAATATTAAAACTAATTTATAAAGAATAACAAATTCTAATTAATAAAAGACTACGAGTAATTAAACATTCGACTAAAAGAATTGAAACATTATTAAATTCTACTTGCTTCAGAACTGGTCTAAGATATTTCACCGTACAAGATTGCACAATTGCCACCACAATATCATACCTACCCATTAATGAATAGCAAACGGTGTCTCCGAGGCGCGGTTGAATTGCTCGGCCCACACCGATCATGATTATTCAATAGTTCCATTCCAGCGGGAACTAGGCCGTACTGAATGTTAAAGAGCTCACCACCTTGCCACAATGGCATACCGAGAAACATAACTGGCTGATACTGTATCCTGTATTTATTCAGGACTACACTCGCCAATTTCGGTGCTACCGTTTTGGCGATGTGACAAAACATTATGCCCCAATCGGAACATTCCCATTCAGGGTTGGATTCAAAGTTGGCTAGAGTATGGTTGTGAAATAGTTAAATACCGTGTAACTAATGTATTGTGTGTTGGAAAAGATAAAGTTTTTTGATGTACGGCGTATTTTTTTTATTGATTTGTATCCACTGACAATTGTTTCATTGATTTGTAGCCTTCTTTACATCCTTAACCACCCATGTGGCTTTAACTTTACGCTCCGTACGCATAATTAATGTTAGGGAATGTGTCATGGATAAATTAAACAAGCATATACTAGGTTACCCAACCGACTCATTTCAACAACAACCCGAGAGCTATTGCGCTCGCCACTTGTTTGGTGAAGTTGTGAAGACAGACAAAGAAAAAAAATGTTTTTAGTCAAGTCAGGTCGCTCACCTGATAGTAAGTGGTACGCCTGGCTATGACAGAGCGGCATTGAAGGAGACCAACAACTGATAGACACTTATTATCCGCTATCAATGCCGCACCAGAGACAACAGATGTTAGGTCTCTTATAGCCGGTAATTTCACTACCTAGTGCCCTAATCCCCAAACATAACGTACATAACACTCCTATTACACGGGACGATATCTGGCACTGCAGTGGTACCTACCTAGACGAGTCTACCGCCTAGTAACTACAAGAAGAACAACAAAACCTTCTGTAACTTCTGCTCAGCATCCTCCAGCCGCTGGCGGGCATCATGCAGCGACCTCTCAAGGTCCGACATTTTCTCCCCCTGCGCCGCTATCTGTTCGGATAGCACTTGCACCTGTAACTGGAGGCTCTCCTTGTCGGCCTCCAGCCGCCGCACCCGGTCCTCGGCATCATTCTGTGAACACATGAGATATAATATAAAGAATAAGTAAAGCAAATAAATAGTACGGGTACTCAACGTGGAATTGCAGCCAGTCTACACTTTTGGGCAGTCTAGAAGACTGTATTAGATTTTTATTTAGAGACAAAACATAATATTTAAAAAATACTATACATAAATATCTCCCGACATTCGCATAAATTACGTAAGGAACCTGCATAGTCGTAAACAAAAAAAAATCATTTTTTTGTTTAAATACACATATTATAAGATTCATAAGTAAAAAGAAAACACCCAGACCAGAGCAGTATGTTCATGCACAGAAATGTTTGCACTGCACGGGGAACTGTTGTAAAAAATCTCCCCACAGATAAACTGTGCGGGAAGGTCTGAATTAAGCCGTTTTAGGCTGATGATGATACCAAATCAGCAGTCAAAAATGTGATGGACATGTCAGATTGTATGGATGTGGGAATTCCTGTATTAATTAGGGGCTAGATGGCGTTCTTTCTGAGGATATTTTTTTATATGATAAAGTGCAATATGCGTATCTAACTAATTTAAGTGTACTCGTTCATATAAGCCTACCTATTTTATCTCATTCGGAATTTAAATAATGGTACTAAAAGAAATAAAGAAAATGGACATAAAAAATCGGCAACGCAAAGAAAAGCAATAATCCTCTAATAAAAGGATCCTACATATTCTAGAATAATAAAAGTAATATCTATGTCGATGTAGGTACTGACTAAGATGACATGTTTACTCACATAACTTAAATAATGTAATACACTTAGTCACAAAACGACAAAATCTGTAAAACTAGCCTCTCTAAAGTTTTTTTTAATAAAGTTTAATAAAATTGTAATATGTATGTAGATGGTAGGAATTAACAAAATATTAATTAATGATTAACACAGGCATAATTTTAGATTGTTTACATAGAACACCTCTTAAATATGAAAACATGGCATAATTACTGTAGGTAAGTATATCCTCAAAATTGTGGTCAAACAAGAGACATTGAGATTAACATGGTGTCTTACACAACATGGATTTAGCAGGTTAGTTGAAATCTTAAAAATGTGATACACGTACCCCGAACAAACACGAACATTGGTTACCTAATTAGCACAACGAGTTGGGTGTACCTTGTAAGTTCGCGCCGGTACCGGTGGCAGTGAAGGGTGTGAGGGCCATGAGCGGTCATGCATACAACACGGCGGCGGCGCGGGCGGCCCATGACACCAGCACATAGGCGGCCACCACCCGCCCTCCGGCCAGCGAAAATGTTCGTACGAATTCCAACGGCGCTGCAAATCCGGTGGAGTCTCTTCGTTCCGCGGCCGGCGAGGCTTCGGCGAAGCGCGCACACTAGACGGATGCTGAGGCGGCTTGCCACACATCGACGATCTACTTTTGCGGTCACGGTCACTACGATCGGAGGGCAGTCGACGTCGCCTGTCTAGGCTCGCGCAATACTCCTCCCCTTTTGATTCCATCTGATCCTGATCACCACTCAATTCAACGGTTGGCATCCACCTGAAGTCGTCATCGCAACGCGTCGAATTGTCACACCGCCGGCTGGGCGTCAAAGTTCGGTAATCCGCATCGTTTCCCTGTGTTTCATATTCGTGCGCGTCCGAATCATCCGCACTGGATGAACTGGACTCGCTATTCGAGGATGACTCCGCTCGTGCCGCCACCGCGCCGTCTGGCCAGGCCGTGCATTTCACGGTCGCCTCATCGGGGCTATCCGAGTCACCGCCTGTTACAAGATAATGTATAAAAACTCAGACACTAAATACACGAGATCGAGCCACAATGCGATCGCGAAACTCACCCATGGGCGAGTACATGTAGGAGCGCACGGCGGGGTGCACGTAGCCCGCCGCCGCGCGCTCCTCATCCTCGTCAAAGGGTTCGGTCAGGTATTCGCGGTCAGACATGGGGCTCTGCGTTCGCGACACTGTGTGACAAGCTCTACGAGTCACCGACGTATCTCTATTTAGAGTTTGGCTGCGTTCCAGTAATCAGCTACGTCAGTGACTCGTACACTGTTCGAAAATTACGTACTATCTTGCGGGGGCGGCTCCTCACTGGACTGAACGGAAGCAGAGTCGCGTTCGGAAGCCTCAGACGCTGTTGACAATGGCCGTTCACTGCAGTCTGATGCCCGACGAGAGAGATTTTCCCGTAAGTTGTCTTCAGTTCCCGCTTTGTTTCTGGTCTCGACGGAGTTCGAACGCGATTTGACCATCCGTGGTTTGGTATTACGAGCCGCGATTGTGTAACGCTGCTATGGTGGCCGCTACGAATGAGCCCCCACGGCCTAGCTCGCGCATGTTTTGGTTTAAAATGAACGCGGCGCCTACGCGAACACGGCCGACAAACGCGCCCGGAAATAGATCAGGGTACATGCGTCTGATGCATTCCGGACACCCTTCCCGCTTTGATCCATGCGTATTATTAAACACGAACAAAATCAAGCTTTAAGCTATGTTACGTCCACAATTCGGTATTGTTAACACTTGAAATTCAGATTTAATTGTTGTTATACAAATCACAGATTGGTAGGTATGCGTAAGCGCAGTATAGTAGCGTGCGTCGCGTCACCCACAAACAAATGCACTCACCGGTATGTAGTTGACGCCTTCGTAGAGGGAGCGGCGCCCCCACTCGGAGCAGTCTTCGTACACTGATCCGTATGAGCCATCGCCACAATCATTACTCGGGTTTTGTTGTACCTCACATAAACCCCATATCACTTCAGGTTCCAAATTAAACCTATTTCGTCCAATAAAATCCGGGTTGTATGGTGGTTGTTTCGTGTAAAAAGGCGGAGCACTCGGCTCGATTAATTCGAATTCATTTCTTCCATTGCGAGAACTCAAACAATTCATTATGTTTCTCTCTTGTCTGTTGATTCTGAAGTCATCGTAAATGAATTTAATATATCTAGCGCCAAAATCTTAAACATAAAGTGATAAGGTTGCAAGATTCTTAATGTTATGTAAATAATCCGGTATTGTTTATTCGCTAAGTTGTGAATGACATCTAATCGAAATGCTATTAAAGAAAATTCCCCTCGTATCGGAAATAGAACGACAGCTGTTCTGCCGGGAATATCCAACAAAAGCGCGATTTTACTGCTCATCTGGGAGACGACGTGCACGTGTTTCAAAATCTAAATATAGTAACAATGTTCCTTTTTGATAGGTGTTTCGCGTACAACAGAAATATTTATTAAATGAATACTCAGCCGATTGCCGATGGATCACTACCATAAGTTCAACGTAGATAATGAGAGATATTTGCAAGCACTTTTGATTCATATAAAAAATACAGAATTATTAAATATTGCTGTTCTTTTAGCATGTTTTCTTTTTATTCGTTGGTGGTTGGTTAAAATTTTGTCCGAAAGAGGAATACAGTTAATAAATGAAATATCTAGAGGTCCAAAGAAGCATTTAACTCATTAACTGCTTTCATCTGACAAGTCCAATGAGATAGAACTTGCGAAGGATTCATTAGATATTTTAAATCAAACTGAATTGAGTTTAATATAATAGGTACTTTTACAGCAATCCTAATTTGATTACAGTTCTTCTATCTAAGGGTGGTGATGGGATAGGGTCCACCTCTACCCATAGACGTGCTGGGCTCTTCAGTGGGACGTTATACACGCTGAAAAGGGCTATTTTGTTCAGAATTATTTAAAGAATGCTAGTCAAACGTTGTAAACGAGCTTAAAAGAACAGTTCGTATAATATTTTTAGCCAGTGGCCTACATCTCAGTAAAGCAATAAACTTAGGGCACACACACCTACAAATACATAAAATACATAGCCAATAACTTTTGTAAAAATACCCGAGTCTAATATATGAAAATATTAACCAAACAAGAGCACACGATCGTGTCTAACTAAAGTAACGATTGATTGGAGTAACATAAAATACTTTTTACAGTGAATGCGGCATGTCGCAAAATAAAACACAATGCCAACTATAGCCTGAAGTTGACAGAGAATGACTGCTTGCCGCACAGCCTGCCTATGGCCTGCCTAGACTTCGAACTTTTACGTCTGTTACTACTACAAACTACGATTGGTTACGATTGCTTCTCTAGTTTATTTTCGATCATTTTTAAAGAAAGAAAGAAAGAAAATTGTTTATTCGGTGCACCAAATTTATAAATACAATCAAATTCTATAACTTAATATAACAGTAAGAAAGTTGAAATAAGGCACCGAAAAGGCATGTACTCAGCATGGTGGTTTATACATAATAATATTATTTATGATTTACTCACCAAAGTAAACACTTCACTTTTGTCATGAACATTGAAATCCACAAAAAAATCAAAAAGAAAAGATTTTAACCCGATGGCTGCGAATGATTGTCGCTTACTGGTGCTAAAATTTGTCACATCGTGGAGTGGGTTGTCTTTAGCTTCTAGTAGCGACATTATGTCGAAAGTTCTTGGCAAGAAATACATTTTCTTAAAAAAAAGAAAGCATTTACCGTCTGATCACACAATGCAAATTAATTAAGTAACTATTTTATTACCGGTATAAGAAAATGTAATGTTCTATTCAGATGTAATAGTCAGTTGAAATAATGATTATTATGAAAATGTACCGTATTTAATGTTTATTATAATAAAAAATACCTAATTTCATTTGATTTGATTTTTTTAAGTTTCGTGTAAGTAGTGTAAATAAAGATTTTGTAGCATATAACCCAACGACTACACAGCCTGTGTTGTTAAAACATTTCGTGTCTAAAAATAGAATGCGGGACGATATGAAGCCATGTTTTGCCGTAAACATTTTTTGCCGTAATAAGTGCATTGTTTTTGTGCATTGTGCGAATACCGGGTCGACACCCTAGCAGCGGCTCAGTGGGCGGGAAATGACTCTTGGGCGGGCGGTAGTTGTTATAAATATAAGCTGTTAACGATAATAAAATACAGCCCCATTTAATTGTCTGATGAAATGAGGAAATCATAACATTATTTCGAATTTAGGTTACGTTCATCGCAATACACTATGAATGTTTCAACAAAACATAACATTATTGGAGTATAGTTGAACAAATTTATTATTAATGCTGTATGGATACTATTTTTCATAACCATGTTATGCAATATATTACAACACATACTTAATTCCAAAAGGCAATTTAATCCCTATGAGAAACGTTTGAGTGAGTGTTTACTTAACAGTCAAACTGGCACGAACTAGCTAGAGATAAAATATTCATATGGTAGCTACCGATTACGATTCCAGGTCAAATCAATTTTTGAAACAATCGACTTATATTAATTGTATAACAAAAAAAAATATTTAAAAAATACCGACCTCTTCCGACTTGGTATTTTTTTGATAAACACCTTTGTTTCTTTTTTTTAGTGCTTCGTAATAAAAATAATCACTGGAATAAATATAATATACTATAATAATAATAATCGTTTATTTATTCTCTCCACAAAAAATAGGTCTCATAATAGTGTGACATAAAGCAAGTTACAGAAAAAACTTATTATACTGACCCATATCTTTGTGTAAGACTGGTGCCTAGAGGGGGTTTGTAAAAAACCTGTAGTACAGGTCACCAGGGCCCTCCCGCAGATAATAGTCATTGTATAATAAACATAAAAGGTACTATAGTAGACAGAAAGACATTATTACTACATTTAGTTTACCACACAGTAGTTTATTTATTATTACTTATATTCTAAGATGTGCTGTGAAAACGGCTACTTCCCATTTCGTAACTTTCCCATCTCGTAAACCTCAATATGTACCTATCAAAAAGTTGCGTTTGGTAAACATTATTTGATACATTTATTCCCATTTCGAAAACATTTCAGTAATTTTATGTGTTAGTTCCCATTTAGTAAACTTTCTGTGAAAGGGTACAGTCAAGTAAGTAAAATATAACACGAAAGTAATAATAATGTTGTCGTATATTTTTTATCCCAGATCAATAGTCGGGTTCACACCATACACAATTATAACATAACATGCAAAATCAACTATAAAAAATAAAGACTTATCACAGATTTGGTGTATAAAAACAATATGTAGTGATAGTATGTATAAGAAAACAGTTTCCACAAGAAATGTTTATTCTTTCACACTTTAAAAGCATACTGTATATAGTATTACTAACCGGAAGCTTTAAGACCAACGATTGACATTGTCTTCAAATCAAAGATGGCGACACTTAAATGTTTACGTCAAAACATTAGACAATTTAAACATTCAAATATTGATGACTAACACTCGGCCTTTCCTGATAAATCAATTACGTCCTCGTAATTTAAGGGCGACACTGTTAAATGTCATTTATTAGAACAAATTACGTAAATACATTAGATAATTTCTACGTTCAAATATGTATAACTAACAGTAGTTAAAAAATTACAAAGTTAATAAGAAACACTACAAAGTCAATAACAAAACATTATATATTCATTAAAAAAATTGTTCAATTAGTTTTTCAATTTTTGGAATCGCCAAGTAGATTGTTAATTTGTATATCATTTCGGATGGATCTTTTCCTTCGTTTTGATATCAATTCGCCATTACTGTTAAACCTACAAAAAAATTATATAATAAAATTAATCAAAGCAATAATGTATGTATTTATAGTATGTTTATCTAAAGCAGAAATAAAATTGCGTACGTTCCTTTTCTTTTGCGGCGTATGGTTTTTTGACAGACATGAACCAATTTTTGTTGATCGAGAATCCTATCTTAATACTGTAAAGCTTTTAAAAACCTTTATCTACTTTCAATTTAACTTAACACTGACTGTACCGTACAAAATTAACAATAGTAACGAAGTTTACCAAATGGGATTAAATGTATGAAGAAATGAAATGTTTACGAAACGCAACTTTTTGATGTATAATTTGAGGTTTAAGAAATGGGAAGTTTACCAAATAGGAAGTAGCCGTGAAAACAAATGTGTGTGTGTGTGTCAATGTATATGTGAATAATATGTGAATGGACATTTGGGTATATGTATTTATTTATATGTATGCTTGTACCTAAGTGTTTGCGTGTGCACTTATGCACACGTAAACACATACATACATATGTGTTTACGTGTGCATAATTGAGTGTTTTGTTAGTGTGTGTGAAATAGAGTTATTGAATCAGTGAAGGATCTTGTTATTTAATTTACTTAGTAAGTATCAGAATCCGCTCAGTATCTTCGTAATTTAGTTTCTTTAGGTATGTCATGATTTTCTTTCTATGTTATATTTATTTAATGGGTTCAAGTTGAGCTGTTTATTAAGTTTATTATAAAGATGGACAAGAAAGATAAAAGATTTTGGCATAGTGTTTTTCTTTTTTTAGTAAAACAGCGAAGTTCCTACGTTTTCCCTCTAAAGTACGTAGGTTATATGTAAGTTGGACATGTTGTTTGATAACAGTGTGCAGGATAAGTAATAAGATTGCCTGATCGTAAGGAGATCCCAATATTTATAAAGTTCGAAGACATATACTGAAGAAACATTTGCTCTAAGTCCCCTAGGTTTTAGAATGATCCCACGATTTCTATGGTTTCCCTTCATCAAACCCTGACTTCCTTATCATGGTACTAACTCTGAACCTAGAATCTTCTTTCCAACAAAAAATAATCATCAAAATCGGTGCATATTCGACAAAGATATCCCCGAAAAACATTAAAAGACATGTAACTAGTATACGGTCAAATAGAGTAACCTCCGTTTTTGAAGACGATGAAAAAGTAAAACAATTAGGTAAAAGAAAAATAAAATAGCCTGTATGATTCTAGGACCGAGTATCGTTTGTTTGACGATCTGACATAGTACAGGATTGATGTTAATGGATCAAGTTTGTAGACAATCTGTTAACGTAGCAAACAAATAGATGACAATAATAATTAAATGCACACAATAATAGAGGCTTCAGGCTTAACTTGGAGCCCATAATAAACGTCCCCACCGAGGGCCACAAGCCTACTCTTAAAGAGTGATTAGGCTAGGCCTTAAGTTACTCGTCCACGGTATAAATAATAATAATAAATATCCACATTCACAAGCCTGTATTATAGGTACTAAACAGATAAACATACTTATATACATTCTTTTTTGTAATACATACATATTATACATAGAAAACACCCAGACCATTACTAACAGACATATTCATGCACACAAATGTTTGTACTGCCCGGGGATCGCCACGCACGCACCATGTATGCACGATTATTATGATGAGATGAACGACATGTAGCTTTTAAAATAATATCTAGATCGAAAAGTAATAGGCAATATTTTTCCCGGTATAGGTATCCCCGTCGTCTGTGACGGATTCTCCAGGAGACGTCTGACAATAGATTTTCTACTGTGTCTCAAATCATAACAATTAAGCGAATAAAATAACACATTATTACACAATAACACAATTTTTAACTCTAATTAACGTTATGCGTGCTAGGTACAGCTCGCTACGATATTAGTCATATGGTGTTATGCATATGTAAATAAGCTCACAGAGCTTCAGCTTTGATTACAGGCTATGCGAGTAACAAGGACAGGCAATAATGAACGGCTCACCGCGCTACCGAGGTGCTCTGAATTTTAAATTACTCTTTGCACAAGCGAATTCGCTGAGCAAGCCTGTAAACAGACTGTGCCAATGGTGACTTCATCTTTACATACTAGTAACCTGAGGTTTCATTACAGTCTTAAATTTATTTAAGCCAAATATTCGTAACATTGCATTTACCGTGATTTCAGAATGATAGAGGGTTACGCGTTAAAGATTAATCTCTTCAACCTGTCGCTTTTCACTTTCCTGATCAAGCTACCTTTCGAAAGTCGTCCTATCCTAGGTCGAACGGACGTCATACGCCACGTTTGCCAAGACGCGATCTCCACGACATAGATACCCTTACCAGCCCACGCTCCACTGCCACATCAATTTGCTGATCCGGCTTGCTATGTCGGTTTAGCTATCTTATGGATAAAATCTTAAAATATAATTAATACAACATAGCGCACAAACACTGTACAAAGGATAAAAAGCTGACTTGAAAAAATTTAACTTTCACATTAACAGTATTTCGTGTAACATGAAATTATTTTTAAAAGTGCGTACCTGCCACTGTGATATCAGTATTAGCCTTTCCTGACCCGTATTTTCCGCGGGCACGTGTCATTCAGGATTGTACACAGAAATATAAATGGGTTTTACGGTTGTTCTGCAAAATTGAACCCTAAAACTATAACATTGAGACCGTTTTATGAAATTCCAGCGGTTTTAATGAAGTAAAACTTTCAGCACAACTTCGTAGACATTGTGCTGTTACTGGGTGTTTTGAGTGCATCATTAGAGGCTAGTTTTCTTTGACAAGCATTTCGAGGAAAAGTAATGAATGGTGGTATTGTAAAACCCAATTTTACAAATACATAGGATTCCAAAATTAAAACGATTAATCAAAAATATAAACAAAAAAAACTCGCATGACGTTTAATTTGCACCACATAAATCTTTTTTTCTTTTTTTTTTCTTATTGCTCACCAACTCATATTGGTGTTCTGATTCAGATAAGATTCAAGAGGGCGATAAGAGTAAATGTCAAAGATCATATGAATAATTCAAGTTAATTCCATGAAATAGCCAAACGAACTAAAAAAATATCTTAAAATGTTGTTTCAAATAATTGATTACAAAATATTTACAATGACAGTTACTTTTTCACTTTTAAGCCAATAAAGGTTCTTCCACGGAGACATTAAGCAAATTGACGTAATTGCGCGTCTTATAAAGATTTATGTTATAATAAGCGTAGCGAAACATTATATATTTCTGGTCTTGAAACAGAACACTGCATTGATATACTGAAAATTGTACCAGCAAAGTGGAACAGTCGTTCCAGAAATCGACAAACGCAATAACAATTCACATTCCATTTCCACGTAACGAATTGCCACGGATTAGGCCCACTGTGATTTATTAGTTTAAAAATATTGCATAGATAAAAAAGTTCAAAATGATATGCCACACGGATTTTACAAATGATTAAATAACTTTTGATTGAAAGTACCAGGGCTATAAAATATAGAATATTCCTTCTTAATAAGAATGCTGTAAATGTTATAGAAATCAAAATCTGGTGAGATACTTTACTTAACAACCGTTGCTTTTAATATAAATTTATTGGCCGTTGAAGCTGTAAAGGCCATCTGCGACCAGCAGCAGTAGTCAGTTTCAGTAAAAAAAAAAACATTGCTTTTAATATTTTGAAGTAATTTTTTTTTTCATTAAACAGATTCTGATACGAAGCCAATAAGTAATTTTATGATCGGGTATACGTAGATAAACACCTTCTTCCTAAACACCTTCACCCAAGTCTGTTTCAACTATGTTTTATTGACTTGAAACAATGATGTAAAAAGTATAGATTTGTAATATGCTCACAAAACAATAGAAAAAAGTGTTCCAAATGCAGCGACAGCACACATACACATATTTCGAATGAGCGTACATTTACCTAAACAAAGAGCCTACAAACTGTATTCTTTTTGGCAGTTCGTTTTTGAGGCACGGATGGCGTATCTACCTTTATTTATACAGAATATCATTGACTTGAACTCAATTATAGCACTTGTAAAAAGGAACATTTAAATAGTTTCATTTGAAATCAGTCACGAGTTAAATGTCTCTTGAATATTCTTGCGCGGAAACGGGCGTCGGGCACCGGAAGCGCGGAGGGACCTACTTTTGCGCTTCATTGATGGGGCCGAGGGTCGAAACCGGGTGGCAAAACCCTCTCAGAAATTGTACAAAACTCTAAACATAACAACTTTATACGTAGAGAGCATCAGAACAGCCGTGTCGAAAACATAATACCTTACTTTACTTGTTTAATGAATTGCTTGTTTGCTGAAATCGAATTTTGTTTACCTTAAACTTACAACACATTTAACAAGGTATTGTTAATACTGTAACTTTTAAATTTGATTGTACATTGAATTTAATTTAATATTAATCAAAGAGGCACCTATGATATCATATCATCATCACCCCATAACATCCACTGCAGGGACAGACGTTCCCACACTGCACGGCTATGAAGAGTTTGGGCTGTAATGTCTCACGGGACTGGAGACAGTAACTATAAAACCTATTAATAAGTTCTTAAGCCCAAAAAGACCTAGTAACTTACAAAAAGAACTGGAATCTCACCAAAAACATTTCATGTAAAATGATGCCTAGACGACCACGTGAGGTTTGCACTATGAAAACGATTTTGTAGCTTCAGAAGCTTGTCTCATATAAAATTCCACCTCGCGAAGATCATAAGATAATGCATTTTTTGCATTAATAATTATTTGGTTTTATACTAAACTTATATCACAGACCAAACAGCTTTGTAGCGCTTCAGGAAGAAGCCAAACATTTTGATGATCATCAGTGTGTCAGTGACAAAATCGGCGTATTTCAGAAATCAATTATGTATATCTAAAGTATCAGAGATATTCAATTCAGACTTTGTATGTTAGATTAGTTTATTATCGATATCAGATCCTGAGAATATGAACTGTCTGGTACATCGAAAACCAACTCTATAAGAGCTCAACAAACGATGAAACACTTCGAGAAAAGGTAGCTAGTGCCCTTGCGCTTCGCTTGGCTCGTCTTCATAAAGTATATGGCCAGATTCAGAGTAGGTATGGTCTAAAATTCATTACGGAGCCCCCATTATCTCAATATTGACTGTTGTTATGGACAGTAAACGTTCGTTATAAAATATGCGGTTTTTAAATTACACATTACTAATGCGCGCATATTTACAATCTATGGCAGCTGTCTAAAATAATGAAAATGTACAAATAATCGATTCAAAAATAATTTATGATTTATGATTATGACTTTGTGACTCATCCATAATTGTAAAACTCAAGCTTTATGAAATCTTATCGAAAGCATTTATGATCGAATCGAAAAGTGTTGCAGTCCCGTCTTTACAGGTAAAGAATGTTTAATGCGGCATTAAATCATAATTTTTGATTCTACATTCCGAAGCATTAAATGTGAACAGTTTTTTATACTTACATAAATTCTGTACATAAATTCTGGCGCTCCATAACCATGACTCTTGGTACTAGCGATCACAACGATAACAAAGTGGAACTTTGTACGTATATACAAATTCTGAAGAAAATGAACTTTGGTATTTGAATTTTCATTTAAATTAACTGCTTTGCAAATTCAAACGCCTACACTTTAATACATTAAAGGTCTATGCCGTGTTACATTGCCATGAGATTACCGAAGGCGCTTGGATTAAACTTCCATGGATATTGTAGAGTACCTAATCAAAACCGCAAATACTAAAAGAGAATACCTACAATTTTGATTTTGTGTTTATTTTAAAAACTGAACTGTTAAAAAACTGTACTGTTTAAATTTATTTACCGTCATTCCATTTGCTGCATTTCTCTGACTAAATTATTATTTATATGCTATGCCAATGAATGCAAGATGAGCTCTCAAAACGTTGTGTATAGCAATGTTGGCACAGAGGGTACAACATAAAATGTGTACATGAAAAGGCCAGCGTATTCACGTGATTGCGCGGTATGGAACACTAAATAGGTCAGGATAGGCTGACCTGCTGAAGCATGCGGTATAAATTCCATGCCAGAGGCGTGATACTATTTAGGTATCCTGCGGCAAGGCAGAGACGCTCCGAGAAATTCTAATTAACGCTAATGGAACGCGTTCACCTGAAACTAGTTACCGCTCTCCGACCGCTAGGCTAATGTTATCAAATTACAGCATAACTCATAGAAGAGGATCATTCTTTAACACGAAATTCAGCTACTGTTGTTCGTTTGTTCCCGAATCCACGAGTAGGTATTAATGTTTATCCATAGTAATCAAAGAATTAATATTAACAAGGAATTTCTCTTTTTATTAGTTATATCTAAATAAAAAGAGAAAAGTCTTTTATCTTTGTTTTCGTTATATTATAATATCTGTAACTATGCATTGGGGTCTGATATGAAATTTCGAATGTCGTAGTCGCGATGCACGCTATTGCGAAAAAAATATAATCCGATCTCTCTTCAACCTATCGCAGTCCACTGCTGGACATAAGGTCTCCCTTTTGCGCCAGATATCCCGGTCCTCCGCTTTCTCATCCAGCTCACAGCGACCTTCCGCAAGTGTCGGTCCATCGGGCCGGAGGGCGTCCTACGCTACGCTTGCCAAGACGCGGTCTCCACTCCAGAATCGTCCTGCTCCAAACGGCATCGGTTCTACGAATTAGCTACAGCCACTGCCACTTCAACTTGCTATCCGGCGGGCTATGTCGGTAACTTTAGTTCTCTTGCGGATTAAATCATTTCTATCTTATCCCCAAGAGAGACTCCAAGCATAGCTCGCTCCATTGCGCGTTGAGTGACTTTGAACTTGTGAACAATCCCGCAGTCAGTGTCCATGTCTCAGCTGGCGTATGTTAGCACGGGTAGGACGCATTGCTCAAGACTTTCGTCTTAAGCATTGGCGGAATAGTTGACGTTAAGACATGACGTAGCTTACCGAATGCCGCCCAGCCCAACTGAACCCTCCTACTAGCCTCCTTCTCGAAGTTATGCCGGCCAAGTTGGATGGTTTGGCCCAGGTAGATATACTCCTGCACAACCTCGAGCGGACCATCGACGCATATCGGTTGTGGATGACACGACTGTTGAAAGACTTTTGTCTTGTCCAATTCATGCCAACGATAATAATTCATAATCGATCAAGCGTAATTAATTAAAAAAAGCATCTAGAGTGTTTGCGAGTCCGTCATTCGGTTGAACATTTTCGATAGAACAGCTTTTCGCAAGAACGTACCACTTGGTATTTTTTTCGCAACAGTGTGCGTCGCGACAACGGCATTCAAAACTACATATCAAACCCATCTATTGAACTACTGGTAATTGAAATGATTTATTATAGACAGAATACCTTACACATTGATTAAGAGCATAGGACATATAAACAATATTGATGGGGTTGCAATATGTGTAAAAGTGTATTAACAGCCATACGTACTTTATTGTTTTTTAAAATTAAACCGCAAAATGTTGTATTTAGGTATTTCGGTAACTAAATTTAATTTAGTAAATTATAAGTTATCATCAGCAGCTACGTCCCCACTGAAGGGCACGAGCCTACGCGTATACGGGGGGGTTTAGTCATCTACGCGGGCCAAGTGCGGATTTTTAAATTATTGCATGTAACAGGTATCAAAGGATGACTCTTTTCATACCTGTTACATGCAATAATTTCTCTGACGATAGTCACCTGATGGAAAAGATCATCTTCTCCCATGAACAACGGAGACACCAGAAGTGTCACCGGATTGCCGACTTCACGTACAACCTTTAAATTCATACGTAGGCTTGCGCAGGTTTCCTCACGATGTTTTTCTTCACCGTAATAGGGTTGGGTGATCGTAAATATAATTTAGAAAACATTCGAATTCGGTGGTAGTCTTAAAAAATATTATAATAATAACAATTGACGATTCAAAAGTATCTGTAAAAGATTTATTTGAATAAAGTTTTTTTTTGTTTGTTTCGAGCGGTTATAAAAAATAGCATAGGTAGGTACCACACACTGAATCGAGTGTCAGAATTGCAACAAAGTCGACCGACTCAGTTAAACTAAAAACGCCAAACAAAAAAGTATGATCACAAAATTCCATACAAAATAACTGCACACCTAATTAGTATCGGCAAGTTGGTAGTTATATGGGAAACTATTCACGAATCGCTTGCAACAAACGTTAAACGTAGTTCAGCGTGGGTGAGGTTAGTCACCCCGTCTCAGAGGGTGGTGCTCAGCAATGAATGCCTAAGTGGTGCATGCGAGACCCATTCATACCGAGCTCGATGTTGGCCAGTAAACAAAGCGCTTTCATCGCATACGTGTCACCTGGTACCCTAGTGCACATAGTGAATATCAAATTGCTTTTATTGCTCAGCTCACTGTATGCTGAATGGGTCATCAAGCTTTTTTTTAATTACTGGACGTGGTGCGGTTTGCGAGGTGTTGTTATTTTTGTATTACAATAGCTGATAACGCCATGTGTAATATATAATTGGTCAAACAAATTTATTATAGAATCTTGTTATTAAAACACGATGCTTGTTATGCATACTTATATCATTATCTTTAACCTAGGCCTTTCTAAATTACTCTGTTTTTTTTCTTCAATTGAACTGGAAATCTAGTTTCGAGGTTTCATTTTAAATGAAATATAGTACATTTCTAAAAATAACATGAACATCACAAATTTTCATTTCGGATCATATCATCAGTTAATTAGTTTGCCATATTGAGGGTTCACTCTGAACAACTTTAGCTAAATATGAAATATTGTGCATTCATAGATATCTCATTATTACATTATTTAATTTATAAACCCCGAATCAATACCAATCAAAGGAAACCTACATGCAAACTGAACCAACTCATCCTGAGCTGGAGATATCGCTAATTATCCTGGTATAATGACGCACAGAGCTCCACTTTACTGTAAGGTTTCTCTAGAAATTGTGATGGTATTCGGGTTTGTTTCGTGCGTGGTTTTTGACTGGTTATAGTTAGTTTAATGTATAGCGAGTCTATTTACCAACTGTCAAGATTCTACCTTTCTGATTTTACCTAAAACGTTATATTACTATTAATAATACTACAATTAAAATACTTCACTCAATTAAGATTTTAATTTAAAAATATGTTGTAGCTTAAAAGAAGTGATTTCATTTAAATATAAAAATTGTTTACAATTATAATTATAATCACCATTAGCCTATTACGTTCCACCCCGCTACATGACATAGCCCTTACCGCACACTGCACAGCCTAACTATAGGGAGATTGGGCCGTCACCCACCACGTGAGCCCAATTCGGATGCAGGATGTTATAAATAAATAATGTATTTTCATTCACATTTTTTTGCCTTAACTCACTAGTTTAGGCAAAAATTTCCAAATTACTATTTGGAACCTCCATTTAAGCTAGAGAAGCCTGTGTTATGATGAGGCTTATAAATTAAAATGAGGTGCCGCTCTTCCATATTATGTTAATATTACTAGGCTTTATTTAATCCTTTTGTATAAAAGTAACAAGCTAAAATGTGTGTGTGTGTGTATATGAGTGCGTGCGTGCGTGTGTGATTGTGAGTCTGCATTTGTATTTGAGAGTGCGCATGTGTGTTATCTATATAAAATTCACGATGTTAAGGTGGGCCACCGACATGTTTATGTATCCTATTAAGCACTTTATTTTATTATTATGCATAAATAATTCTAATTAATTGATTGTATCATTTCAGCAGATCGAAAAGCTCTTGTAGTGTGGTAAGTTCATCATAACGGTAATTAAATAATTTCCAAACCATTCAAACTGTATATTTTGTAATATTAGTGGATCCGACAGAATTCGTGCTGTCAAAAAGATTTTGAATCTGGCGGTTTTTTGGTTTTACCAATTTAAGTCATGGGGATTTACTATGCATCATATTATACGCAATAATCAACTTAGGTAAACAAATACTCATCTATTGTGGTTATGTTCTTGTGATGACATAGTTCTTGATGGGTTCATACTGAAGTGACATTACATATTCATATTCAATATCATAATCCACCTGCACAGTATGCGAAACTATGTACTCAAAATCATGAATCTGTTACGAACACTTTGCTATACATATTATTGTAAAGACATTATTGAGTTATCGGCTTACCAACACATTTTGCTATTAATTTTTGATGTTTTTCTTATCGTAATGACCATCCTTCAGACATTTTGCGATTCATTTTTAATCTACATAATTATCGCCTCAACATAAAATGGGACGTACACAGGACCTGCTAAACAATTTTGTTTCCTGACATGTTCAATGGGCCGAAAAGCTCTTAGTGTTGAACAGACAGTCGGCGCTCATCTGACTGACACGTCCGTATCGCTACCGGTATTCAGGAGTGACGTACGCAGTGACGACATGGTATATACGTAGAGTTCAGTATTCGTACTACATTGTTACGTATGATATTCGTTGAATTGTATCGGAAGTATGATTTTTTATGTACCTGCTTATATTTCAAACGGATGACTGCCTCTGCTAGAAGATATTAAAATGGACTACTTATAGGCAACAAAGCGCAATATTTAAATCTTACATAGTCATTGTGGCTTCTGAAAGCACGTAAGCGGTTAGGCCTTGGGAACGGCTGAAATAAAGATCGTTCCACAAAATCTACAATAATGGCCATAAGGCGCAGAACACAGAAGTGCGTTTTCAATATGAAGTACCTACCGACTTCATTTTGATCATGATGTATCAATCTGAATCTGATTACTTACTTACCTATAACCTATAACTTAAACAATCTCGTAACAAAATGAATGCATCGCTGAAATCCGGATTCGTGTTATTAATTTTTTGTAAAACAAACTAACCTTACACGTTAATTAACCATTAAAATTCTACAAGCTAAGTACCCTCCATGTGGTAGTTAATTTTTATATTATTTTTACTATATTTATGAATAACAAAACTAGTTAGAGTGCTAGTGATACGTTATGTAACAACAACCATTTATTACAAAACATTGAACGCTTCGGACCCTATGAAATTTGCAATAGTAAGTAAGTTGCAGTCTCAATGGTATCGCCTTGGCAGGTGAGTAACGAAGTTAGTTCAACGGTGAGCGCCTGGAATATGCTTTGAACATCCGACGCTGCGATTATCAAATTATACGGCTTTGCCACAGTAGGTATCCTTATTTGCAGATCTACAATCAAATCACTGTCATGCTATAAAGTTGCTTGCTTTCTCTAACTACGTATATTGCATTAGTACGGGTTCCTTTATTTCTTAAAGGAAAACGTAAAGCTCTATATAACTGACATCATAGTAGAGCTTTAAGTTAAATTAATACAGAACAATAACCTCACGAACTCCAGGAATTCAGACACAATAAAAGAACACCTTTTAAACATTCACTGGCTATCTGTATCAATCATAATTTGCTATAGGTACCTACTAATTAAGTCGTATGTAAACTCAATACTAGCTTGCCGTAATTTACTGCTCGTAAAAGCACATCTGTGCCTAGTTTTCCAAATCCCATCCTCATGATCAGTCCATAACGTGCTACTACACACAGGCCTTTCTTCCCAGCATGCTTATAGGGGGTTTAAGCCAAAACCCACCACGCAGGACCAGTGCTGATAAGTGGGGAACTCTGCGTTACCCACAAATAATATTAATATCTATAGCAAAATTTAAACATGTTCCTAAACATAACGAGCCATTTGGTGTATTGGTTTAGACATCGGCTATTGTACCGAGGGTTCCGGGTTCGATCCCCGGGCAATACAAACATTTGTGTGCATGAACATATCTGTTTGTAATAGTCTGGGTGTTTTCTATGATTAATATGTATATATTTACAAAAATCAGTATACTAAGTATGTTTATCCGTTGTTTAGTATCCAATTACAGGCTAATTGGGGCTCGTTGGTGCTATGTGAATGTCAGTCGACATTTATTATTATTATGAAAATTAAATAATATACAATCCAGGCAACAAGTTACATCAACTGAAAGGTGGTTACCATACAAATATTAACTAACACGTGAACACATATATGTGGTTAACATCATACATACTCGTAGTCGTCTAAGTATACGCCGAAGTGCCAGACATCTATCATCCCGTGAAATAGGAGTAGGTATAATGCACTTCTGTATCGAGTAGCTAGTGAAATTACTAGGTACAAGATGTCTATTATCTAATGTGACGAATAACGGACACAGGGCAGTGATTAGAGAAAGTAATTATTACCAATGGTTATTGGCTCGCTTCAACACTTTAACCTGCCATTTGCAAGAGCCTAACATAAGATGCCTTATCAAGATCGTCCGTTCACATCACAGACATGCGAATATACAATTAGACTGGACAAGCCGCCAAGTTTATAGGCAGTCCCAGTGTCGCAATTTCTTTTCGGTTCTTACCTGTGAAAAGTTATTATATTTCTTGGTAAATTTACTTATTCATTGCGATGATGGCATGTTACAATTGCACAGGATGGTATTTTGGAAAAAAAAACCGGTAATTTCTTCTAATATTCGTGCGTCTTGACTCGTCTCACAGAGCGTAAACTGGTAGCCAGTGTATGCTCGTTGAGCTTACATTTGTCGCACTTAAAAACGCGGCTTGCCCTATCTCTCTTATTGGGAAATCTGTGGTTCACATCTTGTCGTATAAACAACCATAAAACATAGAACCAAGATACATTCTGCTATAAAGGATGAGACTCTGGCCCTCCACCAACCCTGTACTAACGTCCCTTACTTATGAAAAAACATAGACAAACGTCTACATCAAACGAAGTACAAGTTATTCCCTGAGCACAGTCGAGGTGGGCCGCTCTTCGCGTATGGATTCACGTCAGCGAGCAAAGGTACGAGTACGTGCAATTAGTTCCCTTCCACACAGCTTCTAAAGGCTTTTGCGAGCGACGGAGCTTACTGCGGGAGCGGGAACACCTGAGTCGCTGCACGCGAACCCTGTATAGGAACTACACGTCCCATATAATGCGTTTCCCTGTATACAAAACGGTAATAAGAAATCTTATGTTTACAGCCTAAGGAACCAGCTCGCGTGGAAATTGATTGCCATATAAAGTTAGTTATACTTATCACATTTAGAAAAAAACCTGTTAAAATTTATAAAAAGCACAGTCGTGCTAATCTCCAAAAAGGGTTTTCTTCCATAAGGCCGTGCTGTCCAGGAAACAACAAATGATAAAAGTTTACTCGTTTATAGTTGCGTATATAGGACCGATTAAAACTATTTCGTTTAGGGCCACTACACATTTAAATCACATAGATACTGTATTCACCAAGATTTTTGTTCCAGACCTTATATTTCCAGAGGACTTAAAAATACAAAAACATGTGTGTTATGGCCTTACCTCCCTAGTCTTGCAGTGTGGCATCCAGTGCTCAGCAGTGGTAGGATAGGCTGCTTGAGTAATTGAACTAAGTATATTAAATAACACCGAGGAAAACATACAAGGTACTTTCCGTTGAACTTTAAGAAATCGAACACAATAGAAAATGTAACGTATGCGTCCGGCATTGAACGCTCGAGGTTATGCATCGCTCCAATACAGCTATGGAGGACAGCATACCAAAAGAAGATAAGCGATAAAGATACACTTACGAGCGTCACGGAGTTGTTGTTCTGCTGCAACCATCGTAAGATGGCGCTCGCTGTCGTGAAGTCAGGGCGGGCGGTGGGGGGATTGCGTGCTGTAGGGAGCTGGCTAGCTGCTGGGCCAGCTCGAGGGCGCGCGCTCGGGCCGACCGCCCGCTTCCCGTCGTGGTAGTGCCACCATTGCCGCCTGCCTCTGTGCAAATGTAACAAATAAAATTACTCGTATATCTTCCTATGTTGAGCGCTCGCCTATTCCTATGGTGTATATGTAAATCTTCCTATGTTGAGGGCTCGATAGTGTAGCCATCACTGATTTCAGAATCCGATGTATAGTTTAAATTTATCATCCAAACACGACCAAATAGTCTGAGATGATTCTATCTTTTCCGAAGTTTCATAATTTCACATTTACGTCTTTATCTTATTAAACAATTACAAATGAACTAAAAAAAATACAAATATTGTTGAAATACTTGCTAGCAAATTGCTAAAATGTAAAAAATGACCCGGAGCGCCTTCCATTCGACACTTAAGTTACAATTCACAAAAGCAAAACCATTAACAACAACTGGAGTGACTTAAAACTCGAGCTCAAATGAACCGTTCTAAATGAAGGAAGTTAGTTAAGAACGCCCTAGATCCGTGCGAAATATAAATTTGCTTTCCATCAACTCTGCAACAATCAATAAATGCAAAATACTTGTGTACCTAGCTAGCTACATTACATTACTTGATTATTTTGATTGAGACTTGCTTGGAGGTGATGAAACTGATATTTGTAGTATGTAGTAGGCACCTACTTTACAAAAACATTAAATGCATAGGACGAGCGTTAGGAGATTTTATGAACTGAAAAGTTCTAGTACAGTTTAAAGTATCGGACAACAAAGGACCATTCTTTCGTATGTTAAAGTGTAGCAAAGCGCTAATAGATGGCGCTACTGGAACCAAATGAACGACTGAAGAGAGAAAAAATTAAATACTTTCAGTTTCAGACCAAACATAAGCAATAGTGTGCAATATTCAATGTAAACCATATCCCTTTATCTTTTCCAAATATTTTTTGTTGAAATACCATTATTATAAGATGGTTGACCAAAAACCTGAATCGCGGTATGAATGTTTATTTTTTAGCTTACTATATAAGAAAACTACGTCCTGACACTGTTGGAAGTGGTTTTTCTGGCGTGTCGACACTTACTAAGCATTGATCGCTGCTTATGCAGTTGTATCTGCTTATTAAGGAGACGTCACGCCTAATACGGGTTGTTTAACGAAGTTAAACTGGCCGGGCTTGTAGCGTGCGCCGACTCCCGTTCGCCCGGGCGGCCGGCCGCGTCGTGAGACTCGCGCACATTCCCTGTCCGGCCTTGCAATACGCGTTGTGTTAGTAGCTAAACACCGGGTTTAGAAAACATGAACACTTCCATATATAGGCGCTGATCAACGTCAGTTGCCAGTTTTTTGTAAAAGCGAACATTTACACGACTGCTCGACACCACAGCGGAGGTATGTAAACTAACTGAATAGTAAGTTGACACATGAAGCGTAAAAGATAATAAGGAATTGATATCACTCGCAGGTGTGTTTTACGGATGCAAATTCATACTGTTGTTATTGTACGATTCACGAAAGAAGACTATGCGCAGAAGTCATTTTTTAGGTCCTATTGGGGGTACGGCAGAGGGGCGGAGTAATATTGTAAAGCGGGGCAACGCCATTGGTCGGCACGCTTCTGAGGACAAGGTTGCTCTATCGCTATTCGTCTATATTGAATTTGGCGCGCTGACAGTACTCTAGATACAGTCGGAAGGAAAACTGTTTTGTTGCTTTTATTATTTATTGTTATTTTTTTTGTTTGCTGAGCCATTCATTGAAATTCTCTAGTGTATGTTGCTTCGAAAAGCCAGGCGAGAAGGATGATATATGAGTTTAAATATATTTTGTAAGTAGATTGTTGACAAGGTTTCGCAAGTTGCAACTTTGTTGAAAAATTAAATCAATATATCCACCTTTAATGAATCTATAACAGACATAATAAATAAAAAATATCGGATTAATTTGAATAGAAAAACAGAACCATTAGCTATATTTTGAAATACTTGTCGGTACTTTGCTGATTATACTATCCCATGATTATTTGTTATATTTCTATGATTATTATTATTATTTTTTTTTATGAAGAGAAAATATTGTCTCACTATCATTAAAATATCAATTTCCTTTTACGCTTAAAGAAATACTCTATAGATAAAATTTTCATAGAACATGGTCATAATATTCTCCGTCACCCACCTTACCATCCGGATTTAAATCCTATAGAAATGGCTTGGGCCTCCGTAAAAAGTTATGTTAGTAGCAAAAACGTTAAGTGGGATATAAGCAGCGTAATTAATTTTATAAAAGAAAAAGTTAATCTAATGGTTCCACAAGAATGGAAAAAACTATGTGACAAAGTAAAATTTGAGCCTGAATTATGTTCAATTACATAGGTATCTTTTAATCCTGGAAATTTATAATAGAATTCGATTATATGAGTTAATTAAAATAAAAATATTATTTTGATGTAAGTATTTTGTTCATTAGTGTACATGCGCAGACGGCCGCCATTTTTGGTCTTCTTTGGTGAATCGTACTATACTTAATATCGCCGGTGACTGAGCGCGCTTGAATGACGTTGATTTTATTATTTGAAATGTGCGGCGTCCACGTAGCGGGAAAAGAAACGAAGGCGAACCTCCAAACAAATGAAGCAATGACCAAATTAATGTGACTAGTGATAAATGGATATAGTTTGCTCGGGATCGATCTGCGTGAAAATTGTCCAGCAGGTAAAAAAGGCTGTAACGATGATGATCATAGATGTCTTTTAAGTGAGCTGGCAAGTGCAATTTTTTGTTAAAACATGAAGACATTTAGGAAATTTCGTTATTTAGCCCGGAAGCATGTTAGAAGCCTTTGACAACAATGATTATGTGTATAATTTGTTACCCGCCGTAGACGGTATAGTTACAGATGTAGGAATAACAATCCTACATCTGTGGGTATAGTCATACGGCAAAATCATATTTAGGTGAAAATCTCTAGATACTCTTTAGCTATAACGAAGGACAAAATGATGAAGGTTTTTCCTTTTTTGCCCGCAGCGAAAGCATCATTGTTCCTAGGCGGATGCAATTCACTCGGTCCCCGCGCAATTTGCGCGAGTGGAGTAATTTCGAATAGATTCGAGCCGTGCGGTGTTTTCCATGGTAGACGAAAATAAGTGGGAGTACATATTTTTTATCCATCTAGTGGACTAATGATGTAATGTTTGTTTCGTAACATTGTTTAAATGAAGGCAGAGTTTGTGGAGTTTTGTTTAATTGAAGGAGGAGTTGCGACTTAAATAAAAATATTCTTATGGTAATACAATAGTTCTGGTTAAAATTTTCTTCCAAAATAGAATGCATACCTACCCAATTTAGAAAATTTTCGATTTTGACATGTTATTTCTACTCAAATCTGAATTTTGCGCGAATGTGTAAATAATAGATAGCCATAAAATACCTATGTGTATGCCATCGGAAAATAATAAGAATCGCAAATGAATAATTTCCTAGGATTTTTTTAACTAGGATTTATACTAGAGATAAATTATATTATTTTACGCGTACATTTTTGTAAATTGATCAACTTACCAAAATCACCTGTAAAGTTATAAGTGAAATTTATTACAGAGCTACGTAAGTTTAATAGTGACCATAATCAAAATATATAGATAACATAATATTGTTTATTTCCTAGAAAATTAATCAAATTGCGGTTCTTTTCATTTTCCGGTGACATGTATAAATGATAACTACCAAAAGTTATTACTAGTCACGAAAATTTAATTTGAATAACTCCATTTGGTAACATTTTAATATTGCTTTTTTACGAGAAAGCAACAATGCAATGAATGGTGCTAACAAAATGACGATTTTTTTTGCTTACATTATTTTCCCCTTTTTTACGCCCAAACCAAATAGTAAAACAAGAAACGGGTCAGCGAATATGGCGCGCCAGTCCCACGCGATCCTCGACAACGTCTTGTCATTTCTCAAATGAGGTACAAATTAATACAACTGAACAAAACAACAAGGCTGAATATGGCGTTTTTTAATATCCCTAACGTTGGATTCTTTTCTAATAATACGTGTAATTAGAGTGACTATTTGCAACTGAAAAAAACAATTAGTAAATTTTTTTCTTTATTTAGGATTGGTGCTATGTCCAGTATATACCCATAAGAAACGCAATTAAAAATATACTTGTTCCATGCCTATGAGAATAACTTACTCGAATAAAACCCGTGATATGATTAGAAATCAAACATCACGCGGAACATACACTTATTTGGTATGTTGGATTTAACAAAAAAGCCAAGTTCTTCCAAAACCTAGTTATCTATACTAAAGCGTAAATGATTGTTCACAGGAATAGAAAAAAGGGATGGATTGTTACCTTTAACCTACCTTATCAAATAATGCTGGAGACAAGAAAAAAATGGTAAATTTCTATTTAGCTTCTAATATTAAGTACCACACAAGGGGACAGCCCAATTACTGTGTCAATAGATACAATGGGAATTGGTAGACAAGATCAGAACAGATTTCTTTTCAACACCCTGACAAAAACGTGAGATACAGGTTAGAACAGGACCGGTTGACGTTATAATATACATAATTTTCAGACGTACGTTGCGGTATCTGCGAGTCAACAGCATCGCCGCGGAACAGCCGCTGGCTGCAAACGTCCAGTAGCCACCATCGGGTGACGTGCTCCGGCAGGTGCCAACAGCCAGGCATCGCGATTAATCACATTACACTATTTTGCACTAACATTACTCTCTTGGCTGTTCCTGTTTTAATCGTTTTTGCGTACTTTGTTACAAAATTTGTTTTTGGGATTCTATAACTTGAAGGAATATGAACGTATCACAAGGTTTGGATAAAAGTCTCAATAACTACCATTAGAGAAGTGCGCGTACACTTTCCACTGAAGTAGAAGGTTAACGTCAGGAACCTTTTATTGGTCATTCGGACCTTCATGGACCTAAATTGAATAAATATATTTTGATGATGTGATCATTTCGTTATATTTTTTCTGACCTTATTTCACAAATACTCTTAAGAACAAAGTTCTCCAAGTCTCTGAAAAATGTGAAGTCGGACATTACAGGCCTATTATATGCCCGATGAGCCGCCGTAATAGGCGGCTCATCGGGCTCGTCCGCCCCTCAAGTAGGGTGGTGGGCGAGACAGGGGTCAGGCTAGTAACTAATATAAGAATACCGTGTGAAAAACACGTACCTGTTGAGCATACAACAGAGACAAATTACGGGAGCCGCACGGCGGGAATATTAATAACGGAACTGTTTCGTTCAGAGTTTTAACAACAAATGCAACCCATTGCAATAGTTTGGATGACGTACATAGCTATCATTTCTCTTTTATACGTAAATAGTCATAGGGTTTTCCAAGTTAATGTTAAATCGGTGCATTAAGAAACAACAAATTACTAATCGTTAATAGGGATTTGTAACAATTTATTAGGTTTAAGATGAATGTGCATAATTGTTTGCAGTAAGTTTTTTGTGAATGAGATTTCAATTATTGTGATACGGTACAAAAATGGCAAACCTTTAAGCGATGGTTTCGTTTACGAATTATATCACCATAAAAGAGGACAAAGCCTACAAATATTTGAAGAATGGAAAAGGCCGCGATAAGCAACGCCTCCGAATGTAATCTCGGCTCAACTCAACCGTAATTACATTATCTTCGCTATTGATAGACTTGAACAGGAAATCATTTTTGGGCCATTCATACTTTTAATGAATTTAAGCCATTCTTTGAAGAAAAAGCACGTGTGCTACGTTTACGATATCTACCTACGATTTATTTGACTACATAATATTATAGTATATTACTAAGTTAATTCCATATATATATATAGGTGGGTCTATTATGTAAGTTTTTTTATTATATGCTTAGAGCATAAATTAATTATGGGTATTATCAACGTATTGTTATTCAAGTCGCAACCACAATGTATCTCGTCCAGTGTGAACACACGCGAGTACCGGCGTCGTACGGGACCGCACGGATGGCGGGCGCGGCGTACTGGCGCCGGCACCCTCCGCTCAACAGATTGCACCCTCCCGCGGGAACTTCATCCCTAATAGCCACGTGACTTTTCGCAACATCGTAGATTCGCTATTTAAATCGTTTATTTTATGCTGGATCATGTTTTTTCTGATAAGTTTGATTCTGAGGTTCTATGGACAGTAAGTTGTTTTACGCTATTGTATGTTTTTTACTATAGGTATTTAATGATGTTGTATGGTTTATCATGCATATAATTTGAAAATTGTTTCCTTGTTAGTTACTTGATAAGTTTTTTTTAATATAGTTAAGAAACCAATATTTATTATTGAAATTTTATTAACCTGAAGAAAATATTCTAAAAACAAATGTACATTGTCTAGATTTCATAAGCGGTTGTATGTAGCACTGGTGGAAACTCACAAAACACAATACATGAATCTATTGTATATGGCGTACTATGTTTGAGCAGATAATTTATTGATTTACCTTACTTAATAAACTTCCATTACATGATTCATAATTCTATTACCATCATATATACCAAGTATTATTTTGGTCTATGATCTGATGAACTTCTTTTTTTCTAGTTACTTAACACTAATATTCCTGTTTAAATATAAATAATACTTACTAAAAACTGTATGTAATATGTAAAAATATATATGCATATTCATAAGTATTTTAAAGAAATGTATGCAAAAAATATTGTTACATAAACATTACAATGAAACTTATTTTTAAGTTTTCATGTTAATATAACAAGCAATAAGTTCACTTTGTAAAACCTACCTTGGTATTAATTAATTTAAATGAGTTTGATGAAAATATGTAGGGTAAAAATAAAATTTTAAAGCAATAAAATTGTGTAAGTAGTTTAATAATAATATTGTACAGAATAAACTGTATTCAACAAATAGTATTTTAGCCTAATCATATGACCAAATTCAATAAGATGAGAGGACTTCACAATAAGATGAGGAAATAGAGACCTCAATAACCAATAGACCATATAGTTAATGAATTGACTTTTGAGACTGGACTGGACTGGACCATTGCCTTAACTTATTTGAAATATACATATTATTTTAAACATAACTTACCGGCTATAATTCCGTCCATCTGCAGTAAAGCAGCTTCCAATAACTTTGTAGGATCGGTCTCTGACGAAGTTGGATTGTTATCGCCATCAACCTGCGTTGACTTTCCCATTCCACTTAGAAGTAAGTCAATATTTATTTAATACTGAATGGAACTAAAAACACAAAGTAATGAATTTAAAACAAAGTAAAGCAATTTAAAAAGTTAACTTTTATTCAACAAAAACTTTGACATGATGGTATTGGTATCATGAATAAATTTGACATTTTGTTTTGTCTAATCTGTATAATTTGTTGTATCTAAGGAGTTGTCGAAGTTATGCTTATAAAACCATAGTTTAAAACATTTATAGATACAATTTAATCCCTACAATTGGTACTTTTAATGACAAAATCAGTCGACTGTCATCTTGACATTGACATTAAAATACTTTGTAATTTTTATATTTTTTGTGTTGGAAAAGTGATATTTTATTACTGTTTCAAGAAAGTAAAATATGATTAATGAAGGAATTTATTATTTAAATATGGATTTGACTCTGAACGTTTTTACTTTAAACTGCTGGTAATTTTATACTATCTAAATTTAGTATATTCTCAATAAAGGAAAGTTATCCAAATTATTCTAAGACATCTTCAATAATGAAATATCTCATGTTGTATTGTAGGGGTATTCCTGTAGTTTCGAAAAACAGGAAAGAAAGAATCCACGCTATCGCTAAATATTTACTGGAGAGTTCTCACAATATTGTGTGCCTGCAAGAAGTGTGGAGCGAAGGTGATTATCTTTATTTAAAAGATAGTTTAAAAACTGTCCTTCCGTATTCATATTATTTCTATAGGTAAGCATTGCTTTATATACATTAAATAAAAAAAAATTTTCCTTAATGACTTTTTAACTAATCAAATAAAATTTTAGTGGTGTTGTTGGATCAGGGTTATGTATATTTTCTAAATGGATGATACAAGACGTTTTCTTTCACCAATGGCCATTGAATGGTTACATACATAAGATCCATCATGGTGACTGGTTTGGAGGCAAAGGGGTTGGGCTTTGCCGAATCAAATGTGAAAATAGGCTCATCAATGTTTACTGCACACATGTATGTATTAAAATATTAACTGAGGTTTCTATTTATGTTTGTATTTAAATGCCATAATACATATTATCCCATACTAAATTTCAGTTACATGCGGAATATCATGAAGATGATATGTACTTAGCACACAGAGTTCTACAAGCCTATTCCACAGCTGAATTTGTGAGTCTCACTTCAGAACCAGCAGATGTCTCCATTCTTGCTGGTGATCTTAACACTGGGCCTGGTGATTTGGCTTACAGGTAATCAACATATTTGTATCATCATCAGTTTATTCAGACCTTCACAGATATAGCCTTGGGAGTATGGGCTGTAACCCTGTGGATCCAATGTGTGTGTTAACAACTACCATACTAAATTATGCCCAGGTCTGGCTGGCCTAACATGCCTCCTGGAGCATGGGATCATCTTTCTTTTCAGACAATCAGGTGATTTAGCGTGCATCATCCTTACCAAACTGGAATCTATGACACAGAGTGACTTACTATCTGTTCATTTGTTAATTAGATATTTTGCAATAATCATTTGAATGTTATTTTTATGACAAAATAAATTAATTGAAACATGTTACTTCCTAAACACAATAGTTGTTAAGGTCTATGTGTTTTGTAAGAGTGTTGGTGGTGTGTTTAAATAATACAATTACCATATTTTATTCAATATGCATTAATATGTTGTAGTTCTTTAAGGTAGGTGTTACAGTACAGGTGTATTGCTACAGTAAGCATCGTGTAAGTTAAGCAACTTGTATGATGCTTACAACAAACATAATATCTTGTATCTTTTCCCACTTAAAAGGTTATATATTACCTTAAGGTTATATTATGATACATTTACTTCCAATATATTTAAAGATGATTTGACATAACTTCGCAACATGCACTGACCAGTATGGCAGGCTATGGTCCATTTCTTATTTGCATTTGAGGGAAGCCCATGTCATCCATATAAAGTACTAGCTTTTGCGTGGGACTTCGTCCGCGTGGAATAGTTACTTTGGCCTAACACTCTCTTTAACCCGCTACTTCGTTTATATAGGTTAGTTAAAACTGCGATATCTCGTAAGATATTCATTTAAATTGAATGATGTAAAGGGCAATTTTGTTTAAAATGAAATACTTGTGATAAATAATGTATTTATTTGGATAAGGATTGATATCATATTTATGAAAATAGCTTCGCAAAATGAGCATTATTTAGAAAAATTTAGCAAAAAATATGTTATAGTGAGCTAACCTAAAATATAGACATGCTGTCGCGGACTTTTTGTAGACCTTTAAAAGGGTAACAATACTCTATACATGACTTTTGCGAAACTTTAACCGTTTACGCAGCGTACGCAGCGGAACCTCCAAGTAAGAAATTTTCCCCCCGGATTTTGTAACATTCTTCATTGCTGCTCCGCTTCTATTACTTGTAGCGTGATATATAGGCTATAGCCTTCCTCGATAAATGAGCTATCTAACACTGAAAGAATTTTTCAAATCGGTCCAGTAGTTCCTGAGATTAGCGCGTTCAAACAAACAAACAAACTCTTCAGCTTTATAATATTAGTATAGATTAACATTAAATATTCTGCACATTCCCAGTTTTCACTTAAGCTATCAACATAGGTTTTTGGAAAAGGAAGTAGAAACGGCAGTAAGCAGTGGCATTGGAGCATATGAGTTTATAAATAACTTTTCTTCACTAGAATATCACCACCCTCAGGTCCAGTGGACTGGTTCGGAATGGTTGCAGTCCTTAAAGTTGGATGGGAAAATAGGGCTACGAGGCTATCTGAAAATAGATACCGATGTCCAGCAGTTGCTTAGTAAACTTTTTGGATTGGGTTAAGACACAGAATACTCTATATCTACAATTACTCTAACAAATATGGTGTCCCAAAAAGTGACCCAAATGAATTGGGTGTAGGAGATGAAACTCCGCTTTTTTTTCTGTTTATCATTAATTTGTTCAAGTATACTTTTATTCCAGAATGATAACACAGCTGCCATCTTTAACTGATCCTTTCGACGCACATTGTGTTGGCTCTGATCCAAGGGTTAGTAAGGCCACTGAACTTGTGACAATGCTAATAACAGCTATACAGATCCTAAACTAGCAAAGGCTTCCCCTGAAGGAAAAAGGATTGACCATATATTATATCATGTCAGTTCGTCGTGTCAGGTATGCGATATCAAAACTTTGTTTAAAAATATTATCATAATGATGGCTAGATGTGTGAATGTCAGTGGATATTTATTTGTTTACGGTATATTTATTTGGTAACGTTGTAGGTGAAGGTAGTTTGGTTCTTATAAAGATGTGTGCTGGTATTTTGATATTGGGTTCAAATGGGGGACTCCAACGAATCCACTAAAACAATTGATAAAAATAAATACCAACTTTATTTTTTGTTGTCAACTTTATGCTATCAAATTTTCGAAAGTATGTTCGTTAGCCGACGCTCTTTCGGGAAGGAAACGTCGTGAGGAAACCTACGCACACTAACGAACAAAGTACGACTAGGTGGTAGACTCGATACTGAGTCGTTTAGGTAAGGTGGTACCTACCAGTGCAGTGTCAGATATCGTCTCGTGAAACAGGAGTGTTATACACTTTTGTATTTCTGTAGCTAGTGAAATTACCGGGTATAAGGGACCTAACATCTGTTGTATCGGGTGACGGGTGCAGTACGGCATTGACGGAAAATAATAACTATCTATCAGTTGTTGGTCTTTTCAATACCGCTCTGTCATGGTTTGGCGTATCACTTACATTACTTGCCTTACTTTAGTAATAATTTATACTAATACTTGATGATCTTGCTAAATATTTATCATGTTACTTTCAGGCGGAAGTGATAAATTTCGGAAACCCTTTGGAGGATAAAGTTCCCGGTCAACCATTTTCCTATTCAGATCATAATGCTGTTATGTTGGAATTGAAGTTGAAGCCAAAAATAGCTAAAGGGACTTCAAGACAGTTTAGCAGAGATAGCACCTTTGATGTGACTGTGGCCCAGGCTATCAAAGTTTGTGAAGAGGCCATGGATAACATAACAAAATCGAAAAAACTATATCTTATAACTGGAGGACTGCTGTTTATGTTCCTATTAGGCACTGTAGGATTTTGGCCCAACAAACTTATTTATGACGTAATCAAACTTATTATGACTGGCTTTTGTTTCTATTACATTTTAATGGGAACATTATGGAATAAAATCGAAATGAACAGCTTAAAAGCTGGCCTCAATGCACTCAGCAATTTTAATAAAACGAGAAGCCAGTTGGTGCTATCGAATTGTGATGATGATGAATAATACTCTCATTCTCATTGTAAGTAATACAACACGCCTGGTAACATTCCTACATAATAAAATAAATATCCACTGACAATCACTCAGCGCCATCTAGCCGCAAACTAAGCTTTAGCCAGTAATATAGATACTAAACAACGGATAAACATACTTATATACTTTTTTTTGTAAATACATCCATATTTTACATAGAAACACCCAGACCAGTACAAACAGACATGCACACAAATGCTTGTACTGCCCGGGGATCGCACCAGTCACCCTTGGTGTAATTGCCTACATCGCAAACATTACACCACATAGGTTGTCAAATTATGTGATAAATAAACAAATGAGTTTACTTTGCAATCAATCAAAACTATTCAAAACATATCAAGCAATATATAGTAACTATTAATAATATGTACTCTTATTTTTTATATTGGCCTAAAATTTTTGCTAGGCTAGAGATTATATCCAATGAATATTCTTCCTTTTTAATATATATTTGTCAATATCCAACTAGTGTCAGTGCCTTGCAATTTATGCTCAAGTCTCTAATGTTCTCATACTTAAACCTTGAGGGTTACCGCTATCTCATAAAACAGTATTATTATTAAGTAATATTATTGTAATGCTGTTTTAAGAGCTGAGGTAAGCCCTCTGGTGTGATTTTTAGATGCTAGATCTAATGTCTCAATAACTTGGGAATTCATTGAAAATAAAGAAAATCTATGATATTATAGTCTTAAGATCACAAGCTTAAGAATTAAGGAAGTCCTAAAACAAAACATTTTATAGCTACTTTCATTCTATATGCCATAGTTATGTGATTAAATAGGCATCCAATTGGACGCCTAGCGTTCGTTAAACGCCGGCATTCGATTAAATGACCGAAGAACATCTGGCCATGTCGTAAACAGTAAACAGATGAGTAAACGTTGATAGTAATTTTGTTTACTCAGGTGACCATGAGTTGTATATATATTATATCAAACTAATTTTTAGCAATAATGTCCACTAAGTATCTAAAAGTAAAATCTTATTAGATAAATGAATAGTCGTTCGAATTTTAAGTACCTATGTAAAAAAAAAAGAATAATAGTGTCTTCAGTAAACTATAAAATTGTTGAAACGGGCTTATCCATGTAGGTTAGAACTGAAACCCAAAAATGCGCGAGCCGAGCGAGCGAAGCGAGCGGGTCCCGCTAGGCGCCCTGCGAAGCACCATAAGGTATTTTTTTATTATAAATCAGTATCAGTAAAATAAAGGTGGAACATTATTTGAATCGCATGGCTAAGTCTCGATAAGTCATTTCGAAAGGGCTAACTTTCAATACGCCAGGTCGTTAAAAGTAGACTGATTTTAGTTCAATCAATGATCTATGCGTCCAATTGGTTGGCTTATTCAGCCAGATAACTACGATGTTCGTTTCAACGTGGAAATATGTATTTCATTTTTTATTTACTATCATGAGTATAATGAAATTCATTCTAAATAGTTACTCGTTCCTGGAAGGTTTATGATCTCCAGAGTGAAGATTCTAGTTTGTGTAAGTAGAAAAAATATTTTAGGAACACAAAACAGTTACAAGTGCATCACGTAAATAAATCATTAATCGCAACACGTGTATTCTTTCATATTTTAAGTGTTAATCAAATCTCAATACATACCTACATGTGATACTTTTTAAAGTAGGTTCTTACCTACAAATTATATAAACCATGTATTTTATTATAAATATTTGATAATTATTACTATTGTAGATATAATGCTTATGCTTAAAATATACAATGTTATATATAATATAGTGTTTTTTATTATTGCCTAATTTGACCGTAATTTACTTGCACTACGCAAAGTATTAATATAAGTACCAAGATACAAATAAAAAACAGAACTATAATAAGAATAATTTTATTTCTAAACTTTTAACAAGTATTTACAATACCGCCTTAGCGTCTTCTATGTATGTATCATTATCACAATATGAACAGTAAAGGTACGATACACCTAAGTACAAACTAAGATAAAAAACATAGACGTGACAATAAAATAAATAGTCAATATGATACTATTTTAACTAAAAGCACTCATGACGCTTTGGTAGAAATGATAGTAAATAAACATAAGGAATGTTGGTACATTTCATAATAAACTTATATTTGTCATTGTGGTTGATAATATAATGTAAAATATGCTTCGTCAATAGCATCAGGTTCAGATTTTCTGATTAGGTACTACGTCTAGAGCGCGACAAACTGTTGTGCGATTAACGCTAGCGCACGTTAGAAAAAGCGTCAACTCAAAAAAGTATATAAATAAATATTTTATGTTAATTAATCATGATATTCTACGTTCGAAACTAAAACTTTTAGTTATGTATGGTCTGCTAGTACTCTTTCGCTCAACACAACATTGAACAAAATATTGGACATTTAGAGATCAATTTTCCCATACCTTTACGACTACCTATACAAATTTAATGGTGTCGCACCAGAGTGATGTCAAGCAACATGTTTCGCAATAGTGTTATTTGATTTATTGTGAGTTACTAATTTATGGCATTAGTATTAATCGCACCACCGTTTGTCGCGTTCGAGTGGCACGCTCAGATTGTCTGAAAAACCATATTGATTATTTTTTAAGGAAGTTCCTATTATAATAATCTCAGAGGTACAAGTTTTACCAGTATTAATATTTTTGCCTGGTCCTAAACACAGCAATTAGAACCATAATTTCAATTCAATAGTAAAAACATTTCGTTTTATTTATAGCCCATTACAATAAAAGATAAGTTAGTGCAAGAGTTACATAATAATATGATTATTTGTAAATTGCAATACCTATGCAAGTATGCATATTATGTAGTGAAGATATGAAAACTAAGAACTCAAAAAAGCATTTCAACTTTTTTATTAAAAATGCAGGTATTTATATTGACCTTAAGTAACTTAGAATAAGTTTGTAAATCCAAATATTTCCAACAACTTAAATAAAGAACAAACAATTTACATGAAATCTTAGATATTTTATTTTAAACTTTGTAATAAAAAATGGGCTATTCATATTATTCTCAGTCACTTACATTAAAGTTTGTGATACTAGAAATTTAAAAAATTACCTATAGATAATTAAGCTTCATGTTCATTAAAATATACCACAAAGCAATATTAATTATTATTATGCTTGTTATATTATTTTGCGGCTATCAATGATGTCATAAAACGATGCGACTTCCATAATGATATTTTATAACACTTACTGAAACTTTTCTCCCATAATCAGCCTCCTATTACAAAGAAAAGTACCAAATTGCCACAAATTTATATAATTTAATGCAACCTAATTTAATTAGAGCGTCAGTGCTCAGTTGTGTGACTGTCGCCTTCTACCGGAGGCTGAGGTTCAAATCCGACAAGCCCAATGTATTTCAATTTTCGAAAAATATATGTTCTTATCCGACGCTCTTACGGAGGAAAAACATCGTGAGGAAACCTTCATGCACGCCTGCGAAGAGATTCGAAGAGTGTGTGTGAAGTCTCACTAGATCCGCACGGTGCCCGCGTGGACTGACTTAGGCCTAATCACCCCTATACGGTAGGCCGTGCCCCTCGTGGGACGTTTAATGAGCTGATGACTATAAATTAATAAGATTCTGTAACACATAATGCCAACCTTTGTTTAAACATATATGCACAAACTAGAAAATTATATTGTGTCTTTTATGGCATATAATGTGTAAAAAATCATTGTAAAATCGCTCTTAGATATTTCATTATTATACATATATTTCATATTTTAAGCTTTTGGCTCTATGTTGATTCTTGTCATCAGAATTACTTATAAGTGGTACAGTTTCTCCAGGTGCAGCAACATTTGGTGTCAATGAACCATATGTAGTTGGTCTGACCTCAACAGGCGCAATTCTCTTCAAGCGTAACATTTGGCGCAGAACTTGATTCAGCAAGTTCTGTTAAAAGTCTAGAACTTTCATCGCATCCCCATGCCATTGATACATAGATTTTCCTCGAAGTCGTCTGCTAATGAACTTCCTGTAATATTATAAATAACAATGTATAATTCACAGTTATTTAAGTATATAATGAAATTGGAAATGAAACTGGATATAGACTAATTGTCCCCAAGTAACTAATACAAAGGGTAACAGCTATATATTGGGGTAGTAAAATTTACCATAACAGGAAAGTTGAGCTTTGTCAAAGTAACAGCACTGCCATGGCTACTTTTGTACTAACTTCTGCCTAGACACGACAGTGCTCGCTGAGAAAGAGCCTCTTTGACGACACTTATTCATGTGCTATGTATATAGGTGTCTAGGTCACCTTGAATGTTAGACAAAATTTGACCAATAACATGACTTCAAAAGAAAATATTAAGAGGAATAAATAAAGATAAGAGGTTCATAACATGTAAGTGAGAGTGCTTATCTTTGAACGATGTTTAAGGATCAGTAGCATGCATACACTGTTTATAAATAAAAAATATATAAGAATATATGTATATATATAAGAAAAACATACAAGAAATAAAACATACAAATTTAGTGAACAATAACATCATTTAGATAAACTTTATCAAGATAAGATATGTATAATATAGGCTGTGATTAAAAGCATATTAAGCTACAAGACATAATTTACTTACCTACAACACCTAAATGTTCAGATATGTCTCTTTTCACATCAGAGACATCCCACATTGCCAGAAAAGATCCAAAGCATGAAGATGATGGACTTTCTGGTGATACATATGGTTTATATGAAAAGCTGTAATGGTGGGCAATAGCAGCCAGAAACATTTCTATACAAATAAGGAAATCCTGAAAAAAAGTTTAAATAAGATAATGAATATATGCATGTAGTTACTACAATACCAAACATTATTTATTATTGACATATATATTGTAACAACTACATACCTGTAACTTTGAGGATATTATTGTTATTTTGCCAGAGTCTGTAATTCCCCATATGGATGATATGACACCACAATACACTAATATGTTAATGATAACACCTTGGCTGCAACATAAAATAAAGAAATCATTTGTATACAGAACTTAATAAGTTCACCAAATCGCCTTTTGGGTCTGAAACAGGGAAATTATAGAAAATCTACTGCATCTATTAATATATGCAATGGTGGCAGTTAAAGGGTTAATTGCTTTCATTTTATTTATATTTTCCATTCGTAAAATAAACTATTACTAATATAATTGTTTTACTATGTGAAATTACTAACTCAAGGGTGGCTGCTAGTTGTAATTTAACTTTAATAATACTTACAAAAATGAAAAGAAGACTACAGCTTTTATGCATAGAAATTTCCCAATAGGTTTCATGGGCTTTAGTTCTGTTCTGTTGGCTCTATAGAATAACACCAGGCAATACATTGCAACAAATTGTGACAGGTTGTTGATAGCAATTATGTATGGGAAGGCTACATTAGGGCTGAAATCACTCTCCCCATAAACATCACACATCTCACATACCATGGATATAACTGTTGTGATTGGCCTTACAACTGTATATTGTAGAATACCATGCTTGCAATTGTGTACTAATTCACTGAAATAATAATTATAGATTATTTTCTCAAATATCAATACACAAAAAGTAAAAATGTATCTTAAAGTTTACCACAGTCAACATCAGTGTCACACAGAGTAAGAAAGGACAAAAGTGAATTCCACATGATCATGGTGGCAGATCTCTTATTGACAAACCGCTTCAGTCAGAACCCAGTGAATGAGATGCTTCTTTCACTTCAATCGCTTGGCTTGCGCGTTTTTGGGGTCACAGTTCTAACCTTACCAAAATGGATTTGAAAACGTTTATGGATTTAAAAAAAGTCAATAAGGGTTTTGACCATGGCGGCCGACCAATAAGCTTATAGTCAATAAGCTCATTAATGAGTTTTGGCTATAACATATGAGCGTTGGTGGCTCAATGGTGTGGACTGTCGCCCTACCACCGGGAGGGCTGAGGTTCAAATCCCACCACGTACCAAGGTGTATTTGAATTTTCGAAAATTATATGTATATTATCCGACGCCCTCACGGTGAAGGAAAACATCGTGAGGCACATCACACTCCTGCGTAGAGATTCACTGGTTGTCCGTGAAGTCGTCCAACCCACACTGAGCCCACGTGGACGACTAAGGCCTAATCACCCTATACGGGTAGGCTCGTGCCCCTCGATGGGGATGTTTAATGAGATGATGTAGCAGCAAGAAACATATTATAAAATAATTTTTTATTTACTTAGTAACCTTCTACAGATTAATTATTTGCCGCTTGAACAATACATTTGCATACAATGACTAAACACAAACTTTTAAACCTACTAACAAAATTACCAGAAAAATTACCTTCCCATTTCCCATGGTGTTAAACAGCACAAAGGAAATATATGATAAACTTGAGGTTTCAATCCCAAAACTGCTTCCCAATCTGGACATTCATTTAAATAATTTAGTAAATACTTCATAAAATTGTAAATCACATAGGCTTCATAACACTCTCTTAGGGAATCTACATATATAGATTGCTCTGGGAATTCCAGCCCAATCCATGCATTTAGTGCATAAATTGGCACCATCCAAAGTATTCTGAAATTTAAGAGGAAATGCCAGAACACAAAAAAAAAAAATATTCATAAAAAATATAAAAAGTTTACTTATATAAATAAACAAAAGCTAAATATTTTTATTTTGAATGAACTTTATCAAAATGCTATAGTTAGAGGAAATAAAAAATATTTGTAATTGGAAGGTCAATGTCTTACCTTATTATATGTTTTTGTAATGATGGTTTTGTGTAATGAACAATATGTTGAATTATTTGCCATATAGATATAGGTAGAGCTAACAAAACAAACCCTCCACCTGCAAGGGCTGCTTGTTCATCAGCGTCAAATCCATTGCTTAGAGACTTCGCTATGAATACTGGTACTAGCACAATTATGACAATAATATATGTTGCAATCAAGAATGGCCTAATCCACAATTTCCATTGATGAAAAAATGCTATTATAGAAGGGGAACACATTTTTACGAGTTCTTAAAATTAATTACATGAAGCTAAAGAATAACACTGATTCCTTAACACAAACACAAAACAAATTAGTATAATTAGTCGCGAAAGTTTGTAATGGATTGTAATTATTATATATTATTAACATTCTGACAGTCAAATGACAATTAAATGTCAACTACCCACAAGAAGATTATAATCTAAGGAGCGCTCAGCTCACTTAAGAGTCGTTAAATCGGTCCGAGCGAGAGGTCTGTACTGTTGGTTGGTGTCTCGCTCTACGTAGGATGACCACGATATGATAGATCTAAATATGGGACTGTATTTTTTTTATAAAGGTAGTATACATTTAATATGTTCATGTTTGTTCCAACCGATGAATGTTTGTATCTCCTGTTTTTTAATTGCAGTAAGCATAGCAAAACATTTTGCCGAATTTCAGCCGAGTACAAAAGGGGAAAACAGAAACAGAAAATTTATGTATTTGTTGAAAATTAAGTTGCCGAAAAATTCGGGACGTTGATTTAAAATTATGCTAAATGTATAAGAAATATTTTTATTGGCAAATAATGAGATATAGGGGGTTATAAGTGCAGAATCTATTCCTTTATCATAAAATAAAATCTAGTAAAATCAAATCATTTACTGTTGATTCTTGGGCCAAACTTTTTAGAAGTTTGGGCACCGTGAACAATTTATAAAACGCATTAATGCAATTAAGATCTTTCTGAAATCTACCAAATCTACAACAAAAAGAATATAAATTGAAAAAACGACAACATGGCCGATCTGTGAAATTTATTTCTACGAATCTCTAAATGCGTGACTCATGCAATGACTCAGCAAGGCAAGGTGGATGACCTAGGGCGACAGCAGAGGGCGCGTGCAGATACTATCGGCCAGACACGTCATCGGATCCCGCCTCCAGTCATAACAGATTTCAGTTCCACTGGGTCCAGGAGGGGGAAGAAGAGTGCGTGCACCTTAGTTAGCGCGTACGTTGGTGCACCTAAATCTTTTCTGCGTAGCTGACTGCTTCCGAAAAATTGGACTTTGAATTCATTAAGTCCCATGGTGATAGGCCGAGGTAGAGAGGTCTGGTTTGATGTAGACTGGATTTTGTATTTCTTGCACATGGGTAGCTCTGGGGGTGTTTAATACACCGTGGTCGTTTTCAATCTGCACTGGGGAGTCGGGAAGGATTCGGCAGCACCTAGAGTGACAAAGAAGCCCGATTTAGGGAGGCACTGCTTTCCCGGCTCAGTCAGGGAGGGACTTGAAAAGATGCCCCAAAAATTGTTCTCCCTACCGCACAAGACACAATAATCTAACACTTTTGGTGTATGGAATGTACGCACACTCCTAGATCGTGATCGTCAACGCTTGCCCTGAAACGAAAACTGCTATTGTTGCTTGGGAACTTCGTCGTTACAATATTGATGTGGCCGCTCTCAGTGAAACAAAATAGCGAGTCAAACAACACCGAATTAACTTTACAAAACTTAAGTCATCTGATAGCACAAAATTTACAGAAAATAATAAAGCTATAGTAACTCAACTTAAACAAACAATCCAAGATGAAATAAAGAAAGCTATTGAACACCTTAAACGAGACTTAAAAGTAGAAAGAGATGAATTATGGAAGCAAAATAACCAAAGAAAGATGGAAATAGAACAATTATGCATTCAAATAGAAAACATTAAACAAGATAATGAAAAAATACAAAAAGAAATAGAGCAATTACAAAATAAGAATAGATCAGGCACCTCAGTAAAAAACATAGAAGATACGAGTAAAACAATAGTAATATATGGCTTTGAGGAGCTCTACAATGAGCCAGAGAACTCACTACATGTAAGAATAATTGATACTTTTCGGGACCTACTAAATATTGAACTTACAGGATATATCGAAGAAACACGTAGAATTGGAAAGTATTATAATAAAAGCAGACCATTAGCGATAGAACTAATTAGCAAAAGGATGACTAGAAGCTTACTAGAAAATAGCTACTACCTTAGAGGATCAGGAATATCTATTTCACCGTTACTCAATGCGGAAGCCCTAAAAGCGAGAAAAGCAATGATAGAGGAAATGAGATCTGCTCGCAGCAAAGGCCTGCATGCTATTATACGAGAAAATCAGCTTTACATCCAGGGTAAAAAAGTAAATCTACACAATAAAAGCATACAAAATAGAAAGAGTAACGTGAACAATACAACTATTAATGACAATCAAGGGTCATATGATAAGGAAGGTCTAAACAGCTCCTTTCGGAACTAGAGACACCACGGAGGGCAACTTATTTAAAATACTTTTTCAAAACTTTCAAAGTTTATACAATAAACGTCACTTATTGGAAGCATTTTTGTTGGACGATCAAACCTACGGAGCCGTGTGCGTTACTGAATCGTGGCTTTCACCAGACAAACTAGAACTGATACATTTCCAAAATTATAAAATAGCATCATCATATGGAAGAAGACATCGAGAGGGCGGCGGTGTATGTATTTTATTGCATGAAAATATAGAAAGTATTAATAGAGTGGATATAACGGAAATGTCTATAGAATATGTTATTGAAATATGCGCGACGGAACTACCTAAGGAAAATATCTTGTTGGTAAATATTTATTGGAATAGAAAGAGAGGAGGATCTATTTTTAAGTCAATTACATAAAATATTAACATATATAAATAAAAAATATTCTATGAAAAATATAATTTTGGGGGGAGACTTCAACATAGACTTTTTAGACAATAGCGCAAGGAAGTTACGTTTTCTAAATATGATGGCACAATTCCGTTTAACTCAACATATAACTAAACCTACACGTATAACAGACCATTCGTCTAAATGCTTAGATTTAATTTTTACTAACATTCAGGGTATTGATTTCTCTGCATTCGTGGTTGAGTTGGGTTTTAGTGACCATGCGGGTGTAACGATACAATTACGTATAGGTGAGCATAACTCAAAAAAACCAACCACTTGGTTCAGTTATAAAAGATCATATAATGCTAAAAATATAAAAGCTTTTAAAGAAAATCTAGATAAAATGAATTGGACTGAAATATTGGGTTATAATAGAGATATAAATAAAAACTACACAAAATTCCACGAAATATTAATCGAATTACATAATGCATGTTTTCCAAAGCGTAAAATTAAATTAAAAACAAATTTGAAGAAAAATTGGCTTACACTTGGCTTAAAAACTTCATGTCGTAATAAAAGACTTTTAAAAATAATAACACAAAAATATAAAAATAGTACTCTATTAGATTATTACAAAAGGTATGAAAAACTCCTGAAAAGATTAATTATATATACAAAAAAGTTAAATAACAAAAATAGAATGCAGAAATCAGCAAACACTATTAAAACGATGTGGCAAATAATAAATGAAAATACAAACAAACGAAAAAGATCACAAAAATGTAATATACAGTTAAAGGTAAATAATGAAACAATCACTGAACCTGACAAAATCTGCGGTCTATTTAACAAGTATTTTGCATCGATGGGTAACTTAAATAACAAGCACAATTGTACATATCCAGCTCCTATAAAAAGTCATACCATAAATTCAATGTACCTTAGTCCTGTAAGCTATAAAGAAATTCATAAATGTATTAAAAACCTAAAAAATAAAAATAGCTGCGGTATAGATGAGTTACCACCGTCATTAATAAAAAAATGTGCAGATGAATTAGCTCAGCCGCTAACATTATTAATAAATATGTCTTTTGACGAGGGTAAATTTCCTGATGAACTAAAAAAGACTTTGATAAAACCAGTTTTTAAAAAAGGCGATAAGCATAACTTAAATAACTATCGGCCCATTGCCCTCTTGCCCACAGTTTCAAAAATCTTCGAAAAAGTAATGTGCGAGCGTATTTATAATTATTGCGAAAAATGCTATTTTTGATAATGGACAAAATGGTTTTAGAAAGAAACGTTCTACAGTTTTGGCAGTTTATAAATTTATGCAAGAAGTATATAACAACATAAACAATAAATTATATGCGGTCGGTATTTTATTGGATATGTCGAAAGCTTATGATCGAGTTAGACACGATATATTACTGGATAAACTATATAATATAGGGATTCGTGGTCAAAGTCATAAATGGATTGCCTCTTATCTCAAAGATAGAGAGCAGTTTGTTGAAATTGAGTACTATGACAAAAAAATCGCAAATTAGAAATATAAGGTCGGATGGTAAAATTGTGAACGCATCAATACCACAAGGAAGTGTAATTGGGTGCCTTCTCTTTTTAATTTACATCAATGATTTACCAAAAGTAATAAATGATCATTGTGTTTTATTTGCAGATGACGTTTCGGTACTTACTTCATGTCAAAATAACATTCAATTACAAGAAAAAATCAAATTAATACTAGAGAAAATTACTAATTGGTTGGATAATCATAATTTGGAAATTAATGTTAATAAAACCAAACTAATGACTTTCCATCCCTTCCAAAAGGAACCATTAAATATTGACTTAACTTATTGCGGGATAGCTATGGCATCAGTAAATGAACATTCTTTACTTGGACTAACTATAGACACCAATATGACATGGAAACCTCATATAAATAATTTAAATTTAAAATTATCTAGATTTTCATATGGCCTTAGGGAAATAAAGAAATGTACTGATGAAAAAACAGCTATAACAGCTTACTACGCATATGCACATGCATGGCTAAACTATGGAATCATTTTATGGGGGAAATAGTACAGATGCGCAGACTCTACTTATACAACAAAAAAAGCTTCTGCGTATCGTTGCAAACATACCACAGATAGACAGTTGTAAGCCTATTTTTCAAAGTAGAAGAATTCTAACCATTCCATGTATGTACATTTTGGAAATGTGTAAGTTTGTTAAAAAATATCCGGAATATTTTACTAATAGACAGGACCTTCCATCAAGGTACATATTACGTCATAAAACAAACACTAGACTAATGCTGCCAAATTCAAAATTATCATTACACTCAAAGAGTCCATCTGTTATGGGAGTAAAGATATATAATAAACTGCCAACTGCGCTAAAAGAACTAACAAATGAAAATGTATTTTGCAAACAATTAAAAGAATTCTTATATCGAATGTTACTTATACTGTACAGGAATATTTAATGACAAGATATACTACAGATTACAATAATATTATACACATAAATACTATTCCAAGAAATACATATGATTATATAATCAAATTGATTTACAGAATGATAAATCAAGTGTACATGAAATTTAACTATAATTAAAAAACAAAATATTTATATAAGATACACTAAATTAAATAACACTGACATTGACATTAAATTAAAATTGATAAAACTAGTAGTATAGTATTAAATACATAGTAAGATTATAGAATATAGTATGAATACATAAGAGTGTTAAATTGCCCTCCTCTCCTAAGTCTGTGCCGACAGGGTCCATAATGTACCTATATAACAAATTGTCACCTTCTAAACATTGTGGAAAAGCAATAAACGATTGATTGTTGATTGATTGAAACACATATGGTTGAAGAAGGGGGTAAGTGGATCAGGGTGGTGGATATACGTACTTCTGGATGGATTTGCTTCTTCTGAATCTAGAACATCTGGTGTTGGTGTTGCGGTTAAGAATCAACTTTTAAAACAACTACAAAATTTTCCCGTGCATATCTCGGATCGTGTTCCCACACTGCGCCTTCATCTTGTTAACCACAACTACCTTAATGTTATCAGTGTCTATACCCCTACGTAGGATAAGTCAGATAATATGAAGGATAAGTTTTATAATGAAGAGTCCCAATATATTGGAAGCATACGCCCCAGGGAAAGATCTTACTTCTGGGTGACTTCAATGCCAGAGTGGGAAAGGACTATGAAGCGTGGCCTTGTGTTTTGGGTACGCACGGTGTGGGAAGTATAAACAGTAGTGGTCAGCAACTGCTCGGTCTGTGTGCACAGTACCACGTGTGAACTGCTCAAATACGGCGGCTCGGTGTTGCATTCGATTATATGGGAACTTTTTAATTTTATATGGAAAGAAAAACAAATCCCATTTTCTTTCAAAGTGTCATGCATTAAGGCCTCATGCAAGGGCAAGGGTGATCGTTCCGATTGCGGTTCTCACCGAGGTATTCCACTATTGTCAGTTCCCGGAAAAACCTTTGCCCGAGTCTTAACCTAGCGAAATTATCGGAAAAGTTTTTACCAAAAACCCAGTTCGGTTTCTGGGCGGATTGTGGGACGTGTGAAGTGGAGTGAAGTCATTTCATCGCTTCGTCAGTTACAGGAAAAAAGCAGAGAACAAAGTCGTCATTTATACATCTGCTCTGTTGACCTTGAAAAGGCATTTGACAGCGTAATTCGTGAAGCTGTCTGGGTAGTACTTGAAAGGATAGGTTGCACGGATAAAAATGTAAGGCTCTTAAGACTTCTTCATGATGACATGCAATGCTGTGTTGCTGTGGATGGGAGAACAATCAGAATTCTTTCCCGTTTCCTGTGGGGTGAAGCAGGGGTGTGTTTTAGTACTAACATTGTTTCCTTTGTATTTTGCGGTTGTAGTCGGGGAGGTCTTGGAAACAACTGCTGAAGGAGTGCGTATCCGTTATCGCACCGACAGTAATCTTTTCAATCTAGCTCGGCTCAAGGCACGCACGAAAGTGTCCTGCGTGATGATCACTGAGATCATGTATGGAAATGGCATATGCTTTGTATCAGAAACCCCAGAAGGCCCGCAGGAGTTAATGTCGAACGTAAATAATGTTGCTAACGTTAACGTTATATTGCTAACGTTAACAATGCTGTTGTGAATTCGGACTTAAAATTAATGTTAAAAAACCGAGATACTCTCAGTGGACATCCAGGATCGCGAGGCAGTATCTATTAATCTCGCACAGACAAACTAAAGCAGATTGAAAGTTTCGCTACCTTGGGAGTGCCATCACTTCTAAGTGCGATCTTTATACAGAAATCAGCAGCAGGATCTGCGGCTGCAGCATTATCCCAATATTTTGTATTCAGTGGAAACGTGGGCTGTGCATACGCGCCGCATTCGCATGTTTGATATATTCCACCTCAAATGCCTCCGGAAAACCCTCAATATAAAATGGTCCGAACGAGTAAGGAGCACTGAGGTTCTGCGTAGAGCAAATGTGGGTGGCATAGAAGCTTATCTCATGCGGCGGTTGTGCGGGCACTCTCGGATGGCTAAGGAACGTATCGTGGCGGTCAAATCCTCAAATGTAAAGATGTAGCTAAGCGACATATTATCAAATAGTGTGACATAAACCTTATTCAATGGGTACATCAGACTTCCAAGTGTCCCGAGTGGTGATCTTTAGTGAATAGAAATATTATCGACTTTGAAGCTAATCCATGTGCGAGGACATTTATCAAGAAGATTAGCTATATAAGCCGCCACACCAGAGCGCATGAGCGCCAACATCGGAGTTGAAGCAGTCGCCATAACCGAAATCAGTTGGAGAGAGAGTAGTAGTATTGCAGTAGTATGAACATCGCCAAAAACATTCATACATCTTATATGTGCGGCTGCCGCGCTTACTGAGCGTGCTAAATCTTATTACACTATACAATATGCAGCACGATCGACATCGCATAGGTCGGTCAAATTAGAAGGCCCCTGTTCTAACTGTTTTTAACTACGCTATTTGCAGGGACCCTGCAGATAGCATAGTGTAAAACTAGTTATGTATTTATGACAACGGGAGGCCGTATGTAAGTTTGTATGTTTATATGGTTCTAATCTTGCAAAATGTCCTGTGTATGCTTCAAAAATGTTACGAGTAAAAATTTAGTCTATATAAGTAGATAGTTAAATTAAACAGAAAATAATCGAAATTTATTGTAGATTCATTCATTATCTATTTAAAATACCTGTGGGTACTTTGCTTAGTCCCAATAATTATTATATTATATGATTCTATTGTTTCACTATCATAAAAATATTATTTTATCTTAATTTTTTTCTACACGAGTATACATACGCGATTGGCTGCATTTGTGGTTAACTTTGGTGTATCATCTGAAACATGAACCCAATAAATACAATTTGATGCCAGTATTTCTCTTGAAAATGAAAATTTTTGATGTTCATAGTAAGCGCTCTCTGTAAATTTAATCTCCTTGGCTAAGACCAGTGTTGGATTCATTGTTGGACAGTGACAACAATATATTGTACACATTGGTGAAACAGAGATATAAAAGGTAAGTCAAGTGATGACTTTGACTGTGTGTGTTGCAAGAAAGAAATTTATTTGAAAGAAAAAATCTTCACAGGTGTGTGGTTTTATCAAAATGGGTTTGGTCAAAAGTTTTTAATTTTACAAAAAAATATTATTTAGGCTTATTACTATGTGATTAGGGGTCATACAATTTAAGCAAAACAATCCGTCGCGGTATTTATATTTTTGTGCATTTACAGTTATACGCGTAACACGTATTTTGTGCATCGAGTTTAGCATTGAATTAGGCCACATAGCGATCTCTCCCTAAAATACCGCTGTTCTGGCTGTCGACGTATCAACCTAACGTGAGTTCGTAATTTACTGCCGCGTTTTATTATTTTACTTATTTCACGACTTGTTAAATGTGGGATAATACAGCAGATACTTTTGATAACGTTTATAAATAGTATATCGCAAGTCGATAATTCGTATGTTTTCGTAAATGGGTCAACTCGCCATTCCGTAGAGTAACAAATAGTTCTGTGCTTCTAGCGTTTGTGATCTACTTAAATCAAGGTGTCGTCAATTTTGTAAACGCTAGTCTAAGATTTTAACATTGGTGTTTGTTTCCGTGATACATAGAGGCGGGAGAGTGATGACCAGAAAGGCCGCGACCTGGTAATGTGATGTCATCAAAAGGGGAAACCGAGGCCGATTCTGGCACCGTGTCGCCAAATCTGCCTGCAATAAAAAATGAACCGGTAAATATGAAAACATTATTATTCCTAATTTTAAGTTTACATTTTTAACATTTATTGTGTTTGTTTGGTATCAGACTAATGTATCCACTTCTTGGTGATTCCTTGTTATATATTTTTTTCGGAATTACTGCTCCTAATGCAGAGGCATGAATTCAAAAATATCATTCATTTCCTAATATTAATTTTCTTGCATTATTGAAAATCTTCTGTAATTTTAATGCAAGAAAAGAAATCTTATTTTAACTCATAAAAACTATACTTCATCAAGACTGTATTGTAAATTTTAGTTTAATAAATAAAAATAATTATTATTATCCACAAACATTCACACAGCACCATCTAGCCCCATACTAAGTGAGGAGCTTGTACTTAGGGTAGTAAACAACTTGTAAACATACTTAAATACAATTTTTGTAAACAATATGTATGGAAACACAGACCACTACAAACAGATATGTTCATGTACACATATATGTTTGTAATGCCCGGGGACTGAACCTGCAACCCTTGGTGTAGTAGCCCATGTCTAGACCATGACACAAAATTTGGGTTGTCAAATATATTTAACTATAATTATACTATTTGTTTGAGCATTGGAATTGCAGCTTCATTATTAGTTTTATCCACAACCTGTATTCACTTGAGCTATTACAATTTATATTATTAATTGATTGCTTTTATTTAATTGCCAATATACTTTTTATAAGTAACATTTCCTAGATTATTTAATTTTTTTTAATAACATTGTCTATTGAATCCTGGAATTTGCTGGAGCTGTGAACCCATCATTATCAATGACAAGTAATTATGAACAAATTATTTCATAATCTGGACTCAATTACAATTGCTATTAGTGATGACTTAGGAGTTTAATTGCATTCATCTGTTTCATGCTTAAAAATAAAAATAGGTTTATATTATTATTCACTAAATAGACTACAACTACTACAGTTTTTATGACTGAATTAAAACTAATTTAAATGATTTTCATTTGATTTAAGTTAATTTAATTACAATTGGTCCTCAGGGCCAGGGTAGTGTCAGACTATTGAATTTGTCAGATAGAGTATACAGTATATAATGTCTTACGTGGTAGACACTCATACGTACAGCCCGCTATGATGTCTCGTTCCTAATGTGCACCGCAAAGTAATGGAACCCCTTGCATCCTTTTGTGTTCCCCGATCATTACAACCCGGCCGTCTTCAAGGCAAGAGTGAATAGGCTGTTTCTAGGCAGGCATGATCCATTCTCGGCGGCAACATCACTTGCCATCAGGTCAGATGGCGGTCACATGTCTGCCTATAGAAAACAAAATAAAAATTGCCATAATTGATTGGATGCTCACCATAGTCAATATTTTGTGGAATGCCCAAAATTTATAGCAAACTTGCCTCCTAGCAGCATTTTCTCTTGTGTTTATAAATCCCCTCTGGATAAATGAGGTGAATTTATATTATGTAAAACAAATGTTTTTTGAGAGTTTCGTTTTATTAATTTATAAATAATAAATCCTGGAATTTTAAAAAATGTGAAACAGTGGTATGATAGAATCTGTTGCACTAAAACAATGTTTTCATCGGACTCCAGGGTGTCTTTAGTTTCAATACTGTATTTTATTTTCAGGTAGCTACAGTAAGCAACAAGGAGACTTCGAAACGGGGTGGTACATTACTGAAATGTACCACCTGCAACAGCTTTAGTACTTTAAGTAGTCGTGCCTTAACCACACACATGGCGCAGTGTTCGCCGGACAACAACAATGTGGCGGCGGCGCAGAACGCGGACGCTCGTCCACAGGAAACTATTCGAGTGCGACGTATGCAATATGAAGTTCTCGAACGGGGCCAACATGCGCCGCCACAAGATGCGCCACACCGGCGTGAAGCCGTACGAGTGTCGCGTATGCCAAAAAAGATTCTTCAGAAAGGATCACTTGGCTGAACACTTTACGACGCACACCAAGAGCTTGCCGTACCATTGCCCGATATGTAATAGGGGGTTCCAGCGCCAGATTGCCATGCGTGCGCACTTCCAGAACCGAACATGTTGGACAGCATGATCTTGTTAAAACTTGCCCACTGTGTAGCTACCGCGCGCCCACCATGAAAAGCCTAAGAGTACATTTTTTCAATAGGTATGTACAAAAAATAATATTATCCATTTTTTAAAGGATATTGGCCTAAAAAAGTTATCCTTCAGTAATGTAGGTACACCACTTAACAAACAACGACCAACATGCTTGCATTTTGGTAGAGGCTATTCTTGTGCTTATTAACATTGCTGAAGAATGTATTTTATACCCACATTTTTGGTGTCCTTTATCTCTTAAACATTTCAATATCGACACCATACCACCTGTGCGTTTTAAAAAAAACTTTCTGCCCCGCACCATAAATTTGTGGAATGAGTTGCCGAATGCGGTATTTCTGGACAGATATGTCCTGCAGACTTTCAAGATAAGGCCATACAAGAGTATGGTAAGAGGCTCCTTTGCTGTTGCAAATTTCCATAGGCGTGATAAGTGTTGCATTTCCACTTTTTGGCTGCCATCTAACCATAATTACACATACAATAGAAATTACATTGACATGACGTCTATGGTGTTCAATGTTTAAATTAGTGTGTGGACAAAAGTTTTGCAATATTCCAGTTCTAGAGCCAAGTATCATCATTACTTAGTTCATTACTATCCCCTTTTGCAGACACGGTATAGATCTGGACAATCCCGGTCCAGGCAACAACTCAGTTTCCCTATTGGCCGCTGGGATAGCCAATGCAGCTTATGCGGACGGCACTATGGACGCTGCAGCGATGAATGCCCTAGGAGCTCTAGGCTCTGGACTATCAGTGTCGGTCGCGGCCGCATACTCGGATAGCGGGGACAGTAATGGGGCCCGATCAGTTGACAACGCAACACCGCCCATGCACTATCTAACACCCCACGTCGAGATATCTATGGCCGATAACAATGAGACGTTCTCGCCGGGACAGACGAACCATTTAAATAATTCAGGTAATTTTATTGATGTTTTTATTTATTTCAAGATTAAACAAATAATGGTAGTGATATCGCCGTGGACACGAAGAAGCGACGAGTTCGAATATGTTCAAAAATTGCGTTTTATACTTGAACGCTCCCTTGATAGTGATTAGAACGTTAAGAGTAATATAATATCCATAACAATGGTCACTGTTGCGAAATTTTTTACCTAATTACACAGCAAATTATCATTTCAAAAGTTATTAGTAATTAAAATGCATTTGCCTATTAGGTTTTGTTTCCAGAGGTATTCAGAAGTCAAGTCATCACGTGACCTGTTTATTTATAGTCAAGTCTATACATATTTCTAAAATAAAATTTATCGTAATTTTATGGTCTATACCACGCTGCAACAGGCCAAGCTATACTAAAAATATAACTAATATGGCGGCAACAGTGAGTCTACTTTTTATGATATAAGATGTGCTGAAGCGGCACATGAAGCGTTGCGAAATGAACCCTTTGCAATGGAAGAAGCGAGCAGCGACAAGACCAAAATGGAGGAGTTTTAATAACAAAGTACACGGCTTTGAAATTCACCGACACTCCGAATTTGACCCCAAACGCGATTAGTTTAAAGCACGAGTGTGCTAATTCAATACATTTTTATTAACGGTGTGCTCACATGCCGCTATGTGCTAGGATCTCCTGTAACAAGAATGGCTACACAAGCCACGTGCGGGCGCACGAACGGGCTAGAATCAGAAGTAGTTAAATAGTCACCATGACTGATATCACCAAAACAAGAGAGAGAGACACCAATGCACTTACTCTGCAATTGTGGTCCTCTACAATGGAAGCGAAATATCCACTTGGGTAACTATTATCTATGCCCAAGTGACATCAAATCTATAAAGTTGGGCAGGGTCGTAAACTTCCTAAAAAGTGCCCAACTATTAGATGAACTCTAAGAGAGGAGCGAGTCACAAAAGATCTTCTAGGTCGAAGTGACTACAGGTCTGCATAAGCCTGAATAGCCCTCAAAACCTAAATAATAATAATATGACTGATATCGGTTGGACCACATCATCATCATCACTTTTTCTACCATAGAGAGGCATTTGACCGCCAACTCACCTGATGGTAAGTGATGATGCGGCCGATGATGGATCATGCCTGCCTAGAAACAGCCTATTCACTCTTGCCTTAAAGACTGTTGTAATGCTCGGGGAACACACAAGAAGGCAGCGAGTTACATTCTTTTGCGGTGCACATTAAAAAGAGGCACCAAACCGGGTTCTTCGGATACATGGAATGTCGACCATGTATGGATGGAATGCTGGTCTGCGTCTTGTAGCCGATGGTAAAAAGGAGCTGGTGGAACAAACTCGTCTAATTCCTTAATGTAAACAATAGGTTTCCTATTGCCTCGAGTCTTCAAAGGTCAAAATACTATGTACATGTATAAAAATATACATTTTCATGTAATACAGACTCCCGGATGAACGGCGAGGGCCCCAGCTCTCCGCAATCGGGCGATAGTGCAATCGCTAGCAGCTCACTCTCCGCCGGACTACCCACCAACATCACGCCGTCGATTACCCTAATACCCATCAAACAGGTACGTTATCTGCTCTTATATACTCTTAAAGTTATAATAAACTAGCTTTTCCGCAGTATAAGATATTCTACCAAAGTAAAACGTATTGATTGTGTATAAACACAATCAATACGTTTTACTTTGGTTTCACCGATAATCGGGGTGTCAGCTATTTGGTGTAATGGTTGAGACGTCGGCTACTACACCAAGGGTTTCGGGTTCGATTCCCGGGCAGTACAAACATTTGTGTGCATGAACATGTCTGTTTGTATTGGTCTGGTGTTTTTATGTACATATATATGTATGTACATATTTACAAAAAAAAACATATAAGAATATTTATCCGTTGTTTAATACCCATGCTACAGGCATCACGTTTAACTTGGGGCTAGATGGCGCTGTGTGAATGTCAGTGGATATTTATTTATTTTAAATTGCTTCGTAAGCTAATGCGTGAGCTGCGCACCGCGCAGTACAACATTACTTTATTTTCCTAAAATAAAAAGTATTTTCTAAAGTAAAAGTAGCCATGTTTTTCTTTTTACATCAGCTACCTGCCAAAAAGTCCCGTTTAAATCGGTCAAGCCGTTTCAGAGATTTCCCCTGAAACCTTGGTGTATGCTTCGTATATACATATATTCAAATGCATGTAGTTAAAAACTGATATTTAAATATAACAGACACTGAAATTTTATTGATATGTAATAGATTATGTATTTTCTAGGTGGTAGACTCGATACTGAGTCGTCTAGGTTGGTACCACCGCGGTGCCCGATATTGTCTCGTGGCAGAGTGTTATGCACTTTGTTTTTCGGGGTAAGGGGACTGTAGCTGGTTAAATTACTGAGAGTATGAGACCTAATACGTCATCTTGGGTGACGGGCGCAGGGCGGTATTGACGGTGGATAATTCTTTACACAGTTTTTATTTTCGTACAACACTGTTCTGTCATGATCAGGCGTATCACTTACTATTAGGTAAGCAAACTGACCGTCGCATACACTTTATAACATAAACAAATTAGCGGACTTTTGTGTTTATTTTCGGCTGGGAGTTTTTATTTTAGTTTTACAGGTTGCTATAATCATATAAATTCTGATGATTTTATCAAAAAAACTGTAATTAATCCAAATTAATCCATAGGACTTGGAACTGATTAGACGAGTAACGCTATGCAAAATTATTTTAGTAGGTTTATCTTTTTTAATTAACGATAAGTTTTTTTATAAGTTTATCGTCATTTATAACATAGAATATTATTGTCCCTATATGTATAAACAAGAGTTCTAAATTTTATTTTCTGACTCGGATTAAATCATGTGTAGTTTCGTCACACAAAATATTTAATCGTTACTTTGATTTCGTGAATTCGTCACACAATTATTAACCCTAAAGCTATACAAGCAAGTGATGATTCTTCAACGTGCAAACATATGTCTTTCCGTCGCTTAACCTATTAACCGCCGGGATTCCAGCCACAATAGAAAATCTATTGTGTCTTGAATATAATGCAAAGGTTAAAGTACCTTTAAGTTAAGTAATAATATTCATATACTTGTATCAGCAAGCGCCAATAAACTAGATTTCATCATAACATTGAGAGCCATATGAAGCTTTTAATGCCATCACCAAAATCTTTATCTGAAAAATTAAGTATGAGTTTGGTGTGTAAAGTTAGACCGATAATACAAAGTTTTTGAGGCCATCAGCACAGACTATTTCCGAAAAAAGCGAAGTCTTTAGCAATTAAAAAAATGCACAAATATTCGATCTTACTGTGATTGTCACAGATTATTCATCATATGCGTAAGCATACGTAATGGCAGTTTGGTCGTTTATAAAAGAAACGTAATGTTTGTACCACCAGGAGCCGAACTCACAGGACGATTCGGGTACAAGCGAAACCCGCGATGGTGAGGCGAACGGCGACAAGCGTGGCGTATCCTCCTCCCTTATCAAAGTGTCGCCGCTGAAAAGCCTATTGCGGGAAGACCTGCGCAGGCGCATATCCGCTAGAGGGCGCGCGCGTGGCTCCAATGTAAGTTTTACTATAACTAATTGCACGTAGCGTTATTATTTGGAACAAAGAATAATACATTTCTAACATAATATCCTTTAAACCGTGAAATTATTAATTCATAGCTGTCTCGAGATTATTAATTATTAATTTTGACACGTCCTAATAAAGTTATGCGACGGAAAAGCAGTGTTTTGTGGGTTCGGATATAGGGAAATGCGTTATACTTTAACTTAGCTCTAGTCGCTAGAGGGCGCTATACAATAACTAACGTGTACCAGCACCACCTATAATACATTCGGTTTCGTGGGTTGTATTGTGTTTCAAAGTAATTACAAAGTTATACGTATTATCAATTTTCTAAAATTTTGTACAAGTGGCAAATCAAGACACTAAAAGTGGCGTAATATTTGTATTGATTTCTTTTTCCTCATTTGTGTGACTAGCGATATTGAAGACGATATTCAATGCATATTAATGTTTTGTGTGACTAGCCGTTCTTTTTCTATGCGAGCTTCTTAAAATAAAAACTTATTTAATGTTTAAATTTGTGGGACCATGTAGGTATATAATTTTTTTTAAAACTGTCAGCCATATAAATTATAGTAGCCAGCTTTGTGTCAATATTATTCTGAGCCCAGTTATCTAGCATGGAAATCACCTGTTTTGATTACAGAAAATCACATAATATACCCAAACATAATACATATAAGAAAATCTTATGAGAAACTCGTTACAAACTAATTATCGAAGTTAATTGAACTAAGTTAATTAATTAACTTTAACATTATTACTGGCAACCATTTAACACATATAAATGGGAGCATAACAACCGGTCCGTATTAACTTGATTATGCAATCCATCACGAGAATCTACGTTTAACAGCTTTACCCTTAAATGTACCAATTAAAATTCATAAAGAAATAAAAATGAATTTTCTTATATAATGTCAAGGAAAGTAGGTTCTAACCAGATGACAGATTTTAATAATTTTTTAACAGCCTTAGTTGCATATATTCAACCGACAATATTTTTTTGTTAATCCCAACGCGGCGGATTAAAGGCGAATTTGAAATAAATCTCAAAATTCTAATTTCCAGGCTCGTGCTTCACCATCTGAAGGCGGCGTCATCACTTCGACCCACGGCGACACGTCGATGCTACCCTCGTCCCTCGTATGTACATTTTGCTCTATAACATTCCCCGACACTACTCTATATTTCCTTCACAAGGGATGCCACTGCGACTCGAACCCATGGAAATGCAATATATGCGGCGAGCAGTGCTGCAACGTGTACGAATTCAACTCCCACCTGCTGAGTAAGAGCCACCAATGACTGTTTGCAGGGGGCCGTTCGACAATCACTGACTTTTATGTTTGGTATGCACTTTTCGTACTAATGTGTGCATAGTCCGTAAGCACTTCAAAAGTTTTCACCTTATCTCGGTATTGAAGAAACGTTTCTATTTGACTATCTTCTTGTACTTTAATCGAATCTAGTTTAATTTTCTAATGGTGTTAGGCGCTATTGGGTTGAAGTGCTTCGACATTGCTCTACACTGAACGTCCCCCCGGAGCTATTTTATTTTAAAGTGCAAATTATGTCAAGGTATATTAAGTGGTTATTAATAGTTAAATGGGCGAAGATATTTGTATGGATATTTTAGTACTTAATGAAAGCAAAATGACGAGACTTGTGAAGAAATTACCTATTAAAATTCCCTTTAATTTATATTTATCTGCTCTATACGAATTATTGGTGTTTAGATTACGGCTTGAGCAGACAGACGACTTTTTGTTATTGTCAAAGTGACTTTTTGGTGGAAATTGATACATTCCAAAGTGTGACATATACATTCCACAGAAAAATGAGATTGATTAAAATCTTGATAAAATCTTTGGAGGGGAAGAAGTGACTATATTTACTATAAATTACCCTTAAAGGTTAGATTTTATTTATTATTTCTTTTTACAGTACTAACTGTATGATTACCGTGATTAAATAACTAAATTTTAGAGTATTTTTGGTGCGATAGTGAATTTTACAAATGTTTAGATTGTACAAATTGATATATTTTTACATTTCGCTGTTGACAAGATGTTATAGAAAGGCATAGCCTATAATAATTCCGTGATTGTTTAATTATTGTGATCGTGTACAGACAGGAATTAAAAATTCTACATTCCGTTTTTTTTTATGTTTCTTTATAAAGTGCATGTGATGCAAGTCCACGACTAATACTTAATGTACAATGTTAAATTATCTTTTGTTATACTTAATTATTTCTACTTATTGTTTTTTTATTATTTAATTTCATCCATTATGTACTTAAAATATTACACCAATATATATATTGTTAATGATTAATTAATGCTCTTTCTGTTTGGAGGGAAAATTTTGGGTATAGATTAATTTTAATTAGTTTAAATTCATTGATTACCTAAAATGTACTTGCTCAATATAGCTCAAGTATGGGATGGTGTTGTACTCGCACAAAGGCATAATATTATTTGAAGCCCATACTGCGCAGCTAAACAACTCTTGCAGAAAGATGCACGTGCTAGGATTGGTGCCTGTACTATGTATGTACACTTATATTGTTATTGCATAATTTATTAACGACAGCATTGGCAAGTCTAGGACTAATTACTTAAAAGCTAGAGATCTCTTATCATGTAACTTATCAATGTAGATTTTATTAATTATTCTCATTTACTTATGTAAAAAAGAAGTGCTCAACCATGAGGTGAACGATTTTTATCTATACAATGATGTACAAAATATCGATTATTGTCGTGATGTGAACATGTTTTGTGTTTACAGGGCAACTGTATCGCATATCAAGTCCACTGACCTAACATTAAACATTAGGCTTATTAATGTAGTCAATTAAAACATTCCTCGTACCTATTAATGAAATTGGTTAATCCGTTCCATTTTTTCTTTAAAGTTTACATTCCTTTAGGTAATAAGTACTTAATATCGGTTGTGGTCTTGCCTGTTAAGTTTACGAAAATGACTTAGATGGAACTGAATTTGTTTACCAACGAAGTTATGTTTTGTTTTGTTATTACAACATTGGTATTAGATGTAAGCGGGCGCGGCGCGTGTGGTAGCCAGTCCCTAGTTAGGACATAGTGAGTTACCTGAAACATGCAACACATATTTATTTAGAGATTCTTATATATACGCTGTTTCGTTGTTGGTTATGTATAACTCTGATATTTATTTTAACATTTTAATTTCTACCGCAGCCGCCGCAATTTAATTAAGATAAGTTGTAATGTTAAGAGCTAATATAATTAATTGGTAACCCCATTGGGCGCCTTTACTTAATCCGTCCACATGTAATGATAAATTGCCTTTAATATTTAATAGAGTAATATATTTATAGATTTTAGATATCATTAAGCGCAGATCTTAGGTATAAAAATGTTTACAGATTGCAGAGTTTTAAAGATATAATTATTTATTTATCTTCTATGAATCATAATGTCTGTTTTATAAATATAATCAAGCCAGGCATACACCTGCTTATTCGTGCTTTGTCCCCATATGAAAACACTTCACTGTGAGACCTGACTTGGTTACATTTATAATGGGGAATAATCTTGTTGATTGTTGCAATTTGAATTAAATATCTTTTATTTTTGTGTGGTAAATAATTACAAACTAAATTGAAAGTATTGGAGAATGTTGATTAGTGGTGTATTTAAAATTATGTCAGTGTCTTATAGAAAGTAACAGTATTTAAAGAAACCTTCTTGTAGATTTTCTTTTTTTGCCGATAAATCTATTTTATTAAAATTTACTATACGTAAATTCAGTTTTACCTTTAGAAGATTATCAAAGAAGACATGTCTTCAATATGCAGTATGTTGAAACAAATGTTAGTGTAGCAAGCCTCACCTTAAACCAAATCACAGCTTACCAACATTTTAATTTTGTTTTAAGTTGTTATGTATGTAAGATAGATAAATTAACATGGTTGAAAGCAATTATTCATATAAGCGGGTTGAAAGTATCGTTGATATTTTACTGTTACATTTATTATGTTATTATTATTATTAAAAAATGAATAATATCATTTTACTAATATAATATTATATTAAATTAATATTATATACCGAGAGTGATAGTTAACTTATATCAAATTATAGCAGATTGTGCCTTAGATGAATAATTATGAAATAAAATAAAATCGTGATCATTAAACGTGTTTTTGAAGAGTATAATATTTAGATGTCTACAAATCACTATTGTTGGTAACATTATATGTTATAAAACACAAATCTAGAAAACTGTTGTATATGTTTGAAAAATGTTGAGCTTGTTTATAGTCTAAAAGTTAATTTGCAGAGAAGATTGTCCTCATCGCGTTGACGATGATCTACTTGTAAAATAATGGTACTTATTACCGAATATGTAGTTTATTTATTTACTTATGATAATTTGGTAAAGGGTCTAATAAAATATTAATAAACTATGAGATGTAACATTTTATTCTATTTTTTTGATTCCTTAAATTCTACACTAGATGTTTGTATACCTTTATTAGTTCAGACAAGAAGAAATTATACAATCTCGGAATCGCTAACGGATATATCCAACAAAGCAATGGAATTTCTATCGTGTCCGGAATCTTGGCGGTTAAAAGGTTAAAACATAAGGAGAGTAGGTAAAACCAAGATGAATCATGTGTCTCATCCACTTTAATAAGTAAAGTACTGCACTAATAATTATATCGAGGCCATGAAAAGTAACCAGACTTTACTAGTGACCAGAATACTAATCATCATCAGCATATAACGGACAACTGCAGAATACAGGCCTTCCCGCATAGCATAGCTATTGGGAGATTAGGCCGTAACTCACCACGCCCCAAGTGGATTGCTGGGTGTTAACGACCACCATCCTAAGATTGTAGTCAAAACCTACAGCTTAACGCGCCCACGAAAGCACACAAATTCTGAAATAAGGGTGTTTGACCGTCCCAAAAAAAAAATGCTTTATCGGCCTACAAAAATGTATCCTAATTACAAGAATTGTGCAGACAGCCTGAGCTACATCGAAAAAAATCAGGTGATTTAGCCTGCAATGTCCAGCCAAACTAGGTGTTTACTGTCATTACTTAATGAACTGTCTTTTTTTCCTATATGTATTGTGTTGTATGTACCTGTAAAATTGTCAAGTGTTGGTAAACATATTAAATAACTAAATAAAATAAAATGGCGCAAAGTGACTCCCAGCAGGATTCGAAACGGCGACCCCCGTGTCAAGCAACCGAACGCTGTGCACCAGACAATGGAGGCAGTTGCACAAAAAAAATAGAAGAGCAGAATGTCCTCGTTGGTAAAAGAAAAATAAAACAGATTTTTTTGTAATTGTATAATAATTTATTAAATTTAATAAAGTTATTGTGAATAACTAAATTAGCTGGAGGTACCTAATGTATGTTGTCTCTGTTTTGCAATTAGATTAATACTAATTTACAACATTTATTATACCTACATTAATTTCTTATAATTAAATGAGTAATTCTCATGTCCTGCATACCAACCAAATTTTAAACATTCATAAACTATAGGTATGTTTACATTTGTACATACCTCTTTATAAAGTAAACAAAAAACATTAAAATCTAATAAGTCTTCTTCATAATTAAATACATAATTTTAGCACATTTTGATGGTTATAATAAATTTACGAATAGGTACAATTTTTAGACACGTTAATAACAGGAAAATTCCGGGTCCCACCGACAGTCGACAGTGATACGACTTTAAAATATATTCTACTGTCTCCTTGGGGGTGGTCAACAGGTCATATTTTTAAACCTGTCGATTGGGGGTTGGTGTCATCAAACTCAAGTAACGAATTATTACCTTCCGTTTAGATTTGAAATTATTCTGTTACAGAAATAAACATGTCTTTCTTTCTAACACATAAAATCAATTTTTAAAAGAAGATATTTAGCTTCGTTTGGTTTTTCTGTTTGTTTGCTTAACCAAGCAGGTTAAAAGAGGAAAAATAAGTGACAGCGGTAATCAATAATTATCAGTCTGGCACTTTTTCTTTAAGTTTTTATGTGTATTGATATTGATTGACCTATGTGAGAAAAGTTATTAAGTACTGTACGAAATATATTTCAATTTTATTTTTTTTAACAATGATCTATATACAAACAAGCTTGTGGCCTTTTCAAGATAGTTTTAATCCGTAAAGCACTTCTTCAGTGTGCTTGATTCACTATCTAGTATAAATATTTTTAATGATCATCATGATACTGTAATCATTTTATTAGTGATAAATGTTTTATATAGATGATCTGGCGGATTTCAAGGAACCAAATATCACACGGTCCTAGTAGTCTGTCATGACTCGCGACTCGCTGCCTAGTCCGCCTCGCATTGCTCTGAAATATTTCCTTCTTCCTTGTCAATAGGGTATCCCGCCAATTTTGAAGCTGTCGACACTTTCATACTTCCTAAATCTTTTCTTTTCTGGCGTACACTTGGTACATTTTCTGTTTCAATTTCTACTGCCAAATTATTCTGTAGTCCAAAATAGCGAGCATGCTGATTTAAATGTTTTTTCAAAATATGCTGAAACAGACATTTAGGTAATAAACGAGTGTCTCTTTCATGTCCTGTAGCCGCTCGACGTATGTCGCACATTTTTACAAAAACACATTTTTTTTAAAAGTACTTTCGAATTTTAATGCGACTAATCATGATAAGTTAATATTTATAGGTACTTATATAATAAACAAGTTAGACATCGTACATATGAATCAACCATACCTTAGACGAAAGTTGAGCTCCACACAAATCACATCCATGTTTGATTTGGTAATGGTTAATCGTTATATGTGCACGGAGATTATTCTTTGCAGTATAATATCTGAAAAAGGAAAAATCTTTGGAATGTAATTTTTAACATCATTTATTCGTCAAATACTAAATACGAAAACTAAGGAAATGTTAAGATAAATTTTATTATCTCTCTCTTCAACCTATCGCAGTCCACTGCTGGACATTTTGCGACAGATATCCCGGCCCTCCGCTTTCCTCATCCAGCTTCCACCAGCAACCTTTCGCAAGTTGTCGGACCGGTGGGCGTCCTACGCTATGCTTGCGAAGACGCGGTCTCCAACGGGCATCGGTTCTGCGACCAGCCCACTGCCACTTCAACTTGCTGATCCGGCGGGTTATGTCGGTAACTTTAGTTCTCTTGCGGATTAAAACATTTCTGATGTTATCCCTAAGAGAGACTCCAAGCATAGCTTCCTCCATTGCGCGTTGAGTGACTTTAAACTTGTTAACCAATCCCGCCGTCAGTGTTCTTCTTCTTCTTTATTATCTCTCCTTAATCTATTACGACTACGTGGTCGCTTCCTAAGGGCCTCTTAAATAGGCAAAAGGTTGTTCAACATGCAATGGGGAGGGCTATATTAGGTGCTTCCCTACGCGATAAAATCCGGAACACGGATATCCATAGGAGAACTAGAGTGACTGACGTAGCCCACAGGATAAGCAAGATGAAGTGGCAGTGTAGAACTGATGGCCGATGGGGCGGAAAGGTTTTCGAGCGGCGTAAAGGAAAACGAAGCATAGGCCGACCCCCAACCAGATGGACTGATGACCTGCTTAAGGTGGCGGGTAGCAGATGTAAGTGATCGGTTCGCGTAGACATCACTAGGGGGGGCCTTAGTTGAGCAGTGGACGTTTCAGGATGGAATGATGATGATGAAAGTCGAAAATACAGACCATATTTTCCCAGTTAGGGGTAAGGTCTTAAGTCAATTTGCCCATAAACCCGACTTATTGCACTTTTCGTTAGGAAGGCAGATTGGTTCCTAATAGTTCTTTACACTATATACCCTGCCCAATTCAACTAGCTTGTTATGTTATTTATTATGGTCAACAATAATTAATGATTGGAATCTGAAAAGGGATTATGGTTTATTTTTTATTAAAAGATAAAATGTTACCTTCCACACTCTTCATAGGGGCACATGTATAAAGGTTGTTTATCATCATGTGTTTTGACATGGCGTACAATATGACACCGTTTTTTAAAACTTCTGCTACAGTCATTACAAATGTACTCTGAAAGCAAATGTCGTCATCAATATGGTATGTTAGCAAAAATTGACAAACAAAAAAACACAATGCTTGCATCCTACTAAAAAGGCTGTAAACTATCAAAAGTAGATTTTTTAAGATACATCCGGGAACAAAGTTAAATATAAAAATACTTTGAATGACATTTAAGACAATATGACACTGTGTATCATTATTCTCATCAGCTCATTAAACGTCGCACTGAGAGGCACGAGCCTCCCCGTATAGGGTGATTATGCCCTAGTCGTCCACGCGGGCCCAGTGCGGGTTGGACGACTTCACGTACAACCTTTGAATCACTTCGCAGGCGTGCGCAGGTTTCCTCACAATGTTTTCCTTTACCGTAAGAGTGTCGGATTACGTACATATATTTGCGAAAATCGAAAACAGATTGGTACGTGGCGGGATTTGAACCTCAGACCTCCCAGTAGGAGGGCAACAGTCCACACCATTGAGCCACCGACGCTCCAATGACACTGAATAAAATGTGCTAAATATTATTAGGGATGTTGAGTCTATTATTAATTATCACTATTAGTAGTATGTTCATGCATTGTATGTTTATAAATAATATAACCAGTATTTATCTGCTAATTATTATTATTGGACATTGAACCTGCGGTCTTGCTGCAGTATAGGGAATAAAGTAGGCCAAGGAATAAAATAATTCAAGTTATGATCTTTGGAACTAAACAACAAATACAAGCCTTTAGGTGGCTGTGTGAGGATAGTAATCTAAACACAGATTGGTGAACTACCGTTTAATAACACATCACTACATAAAGTCACAGAAGGATGACACATATAAGTTTCGGGAAACACAAAGCGAGACAAGAAGAAATAACAAAGAAAAGAAGTCACAGGCGAGTGGACGATAGCAGTAAGCGTGTAACAAAGGATCAGATGAATAAGCGCAGGCATCGACTGAAGGTGTATTAAGCGCG
>PQWD01003858.1:53010-77088 GCA_019425675.1 Leucinodes orbonalis | reverse complement strand
GATGTAGCGAGTCGCGATCCAGGGAGGCATTTGTACGCGGGATGCGGGGTTTTTGTTGTGATGAGGGAAATATTTCGTTTGTTATTAGAGGAATGTGTAAGCAAGTTGGGTCATGTTCGTTGTTGAGGTGTATCTTGCTGGAGTTCTTATTCAGTTTTTTTATTGGAACAAGTGTCATGAAGAAATAAATAATAGCAATTTCGGATTTAAAAGTCTCGTTATTGAAATCCCGAAAATCCCTGAAATTGCTATGATTATTTGAATAAAACTGGTCTTCTGTATCTTCTTTTAAAGCCTTTGGTACTCAATTGGAACAGAGCGTCACGTAAATTAATGACCCTATGACGTTAAGAAAGATAGAATTTTTAATATCATTCATTCAAATAAATTAATAAAGATTTTCCACCACACTTTCAAATAGTGCTTTCTGAATAAAATGACACGAAAACATTAATATTGGGCATGGTAGGCACGGTAATTGAATTGAAAAATGCAATGGGTTATGTTTTTGTAATTCATGGGAGATCTGTTTTTTGTTGTTTGTCTGAGATGTTGTCCATGTAGGATGGGAAACCCGTGAAATTTACAACAATATTGATATATAAAATATATGATATAATTAAAAAAATATATGAACTTTGAACTGAAAAACCTAAGTAGTGGTAAAGTTATTTAAAAAAATATAAATAATAGTCATTGACGTTACGAAAGTAGCTGTGAAAGATTTCAACACAGATATTTTGAGATTGACCCAGTATATACTGAATCATAATAAGTATGTTTCTCTAGAGTGTGTATGTATGTAATATGTATGTTTAGGTGATGGTGTGGTTATGTGTTGAGGTACGAGATTAAAATGTAAATTTATACGCCAATTCATAAGTAACCCCTAATAGTGGAATATTACCTACATAGTAGTATTAATTACTAAACAAATGTTATCTCACCAGTTTTAACAGTTAAATATTAAACGGATCAGCAGCATACGAATCAAAATCGATTTTTCCAGAAATGCAATCTCGGACGCGGAAAAATGTTCAATCAACGTCTGCGGCCAGTGGGTGAAATCAAACAGCAAAGGTATTACAAATTGTAAAGCCATTCAAGCACCACGCGTCTGTCCAATAGTACTGGAAAGATATTTGTCCATTTCAAATCTGTTATCAACATGAAAAATGCAATGGGAAATTGAAAATTCGTCTATACACCGACGTTTCGTGACAATCCGAAAATTGAAACGGACTTTTTCATTTAATACAATGTTAGGGCATAGTAACCTATTGTTTTAAAGTGTCGTTTGTTCACCCAGTACAAATCTGGGATACGAATAAAGCCCTTTCTTCTTTGCCAAACTCACCTGGAGAATCGTACTAAAAAATAAATAAGACTTTGGAGATATGCCAACACGGATTTGACACACGTTGCAGGTGTTGTGGCTATATGATTATTATTTTATGATAGTGCAAACAGACGTACAGCAACCCAAACTGTAAAAAAGGTAATATCACGATTTTATTTATGTTAATGGAGAACGAACTTCGACACTAAACTTGAGATTTTTTTTAAATTTACATAGATTTTTCGATGGTGCAGCTGCTGGTACGTTTCGTTGTAGATTGTGCAAGTAAAGTAGCTGTAAAAACGGTTTGTCATCGGATGGATGACTGGATATTTTTTTGGGTAATTATGTATTTCTAAGGTAGTCAGTGCTTGAGATGGAACTCTACTACTTGATTCTTCTACGACTTGAGCGTGGTGGTAATCGTAAACACCTATCAATTCATGGTATTGGACCTGATTGTTGTCATTATACTAATTTCCCCATAGTCATGCTGTTTGGAAAGGCCTTGTGCCCTGTAGTAGACTGGTAGATATTTTTCGCTGTTGCCCGCCACTGGTTTCTACTACTAGAACGCGCTTGCACGTTTTTATAATTATTTTTAATATTTATCTAGTTAAGCTTGCGGTAACCTTCCAATGATAATACATGAAGCATTCGTATAAATACAAACGCATAAGACCGACCCGAATCTTGCCATTTATCTACAAGTAGTATAGATATTATACCAAGTGAATATGATTTATTATGAACATAGAAACGGATCCGCCGAGATATACGTACGTTAATCAAATTAATGCTATAGATATTTTCACCTTCAGAGATTTTGATTAGGTGATCCTAGAACAGAATTTCGGGCATTTCAACACTTCACAATTGTTATTTAGAATGAAAATAACTACACCACGCTTAAAGGACGTTTGTTATACATAGTTTGATCTAAAATCTCTTGTATTAATTACAAAACTTTTCAATACACGTTGTCGTGGCGTCCAGCCTCCTTCGACAGAAGTGACTGGCCGACTTTCACACGTGTTTTTTTTATGAAATAAGTTAGCCAACTTATATCATTGACAAACTTCTCTTGGACTTGACCTTTTATAAATATCTGTGAAGGGGCCAAAGTGCATTTAGTGACTTAAACGTTACATTATAATTATGTTTAGTCCCAATAATAACTGATTAAACTGCCTACCTTGTCTGTTATTACGAACAAAGCCGTATTAGTACTTGTATAGCTACGAGTGTTCTCGTCTGTGTTAAAGTGAAAGAAATAGTGTGAGATACAAGAAAATTCATGCTGATGACTTTAGACATGGTCTCCTGTTATATAGTTGTGAAGCTAAATTATGACAAACATTAAGAAGAAATGAGTACATTTGTAACGGATCATAAAAGGGGTACTTCCATATTCAACCACTAATTTTTCTACCGGTGATTTTGTTTTTCACATTCTACTGATTTTGAAATTCAATCGGCAGCCTATTCCACTTTCAAAATAAATTACTGAATTGAATTTGACCTTATTTTTATTATTTTTACAATTCTCGACCTCTTGTGTATGTATGGTCTCCTGGAACTTTTTCATCAATTTACTTAATGACAATAAGTTATTTTTTGATCAATTTGCTAAGGGAAAATTCTACTTTTCTAAATAGCACTTGTATTTGCTTGTATGGTCTCCGAGTACTTTTTTATAAATGTTTTACTATAGTTTCATTTTTCTGATCATAAATGTTTTGAACTTATGGAGATACACCACTTTCCAGGCTGATCGATCTTTCTTTATATTTTTCCTTACTTTTCAAGTGGCCGGTTGAACGTGGAATATTTTTATTTTTATTCGTAGAAATGCCGGTTTAATGTGTAAGTACCCTATAAAAGGTGACATGATGTTCTTTCAGTCCACATTCCAATTTTAAAATTAATTTTACTGAACATCCTACCCCGGCCCTGTTGCATTTGCTGTCTATCCCACTAATGCGTTGTAACTGAGCATTGATATTCAGACTACAATCCGTCCATTCGATCCGAGTATGAGCCCAGTTATTAAATCAGTCGGATAAACAGACACCTGCGCTTTGAGACGCATTTGCATATGCACGCATTGTGACGTCATCTGCATAATTATAATGGGATGTGACTATAAATAGGTGTTGCAAAACTCTCGATGGAAAGGACACAGGAATTTTAATATGGAAATCTGAATTGCCTGGGGGCTTGAAACTATAGATTGTACGGTTATTGTGTTAAATATGATATAGGGAGAGAAAACTGCAGTGTTTATTTATTGACTGTTTTAAAACTACTTTTGTACGAGTTTTATTATAGACTTTCAGATTGTCTTCAAATTTGGTTTGTCCCCAACGAAACAACAATGTATTTATATGGATTCGTGAAAGTTTTCTTAAAGTTGACTTAAATTGCCTTGCTGCTTTATTTTTGAATATACTTATACACGCGTTTATTAAACATGACTAGTGTATGAATCGCTATCTAGAACCAACCGATCTAATTTGCTTTACCATTACATACATTGTGATTTACTGTCGATATTAAACTTAACGCCTTATTTAAGTTATTAATAAAAAACGGCAGTTCTTGGAATAATTAGCTGTATCAACAACGACAAGCAAGATATTTTTCTAAACCATTTAGGTATGAATTATTGCAAACTTAAACAATTAATCATTGTAAAGTTTCTGTAAAGTTCTTCGAAAACCTTGACTGTATAGTTCGCTAATATTTATGACGCATATTGATTTAGATTGCGGTATTTACAATAATGCAGAAATGCAAAACCGGTTACTATCAACCACACTATGATGTTAATAAAAACTCTACGCTGCATTAGCCTGGTTACTTACCAAGTGAGTATCGTTTTGGAGTTTTACATGGAATGCTTAAGGTTGTTTAGTACCTTTCCATATTACAAGCTAAATGCTTAGTATGGGGCTATGGGGCCGGTGTGTGTGAGGATATTTATTTATCATGACCGCATAACCTGTATGGGCACTACTTATATCTCTTAGGTGGACCAATGTCTAGTTAAGACTGAGAGCCATCGCAGTGCCCGCCACTTGCCTGGTGAAGCTATAAAGGCCATCTGCAGCTAATTTCAGCAGTAGTCATCAGAAAATAAAACCGATCCCTAGCACCCAAAGTTGGTTATTCGCCACCTCAACCAAATCATAACATCCTAATGGTTATGAAGATATTCTATCGTAGGTATTGCTAAGAATTGAGCTATTTTCATTTAATCAACTTCGTGTCTAAAATCGTGGAGACTGGGTAAGAAAGCTGGAGCAAAGAAGTGGTCTGTGATGATTATTTATCGAGGAAGGCTATAGCCTATAAATCATCACGCTAATAACAATAGGAGCTATGCAGAAAGGAAGAATGTTTCATAATAGGTTGATTTTTTCAGCCTTACATAAACGAGTCAGCAGGGTTAAATTTAGCGTAAGCCCAAATCTACTACTCCACGCGGCCGGAGTCGCACTTAAAAGCTAGTTTACAATACATGTGAGCCTGTATTCGGCAACACAATCAAGTTATAGAACATGGCATACAAGCCATATATCAAGCGGTAATAGCTCGAGTCGACGTAATTGACTCTAACCAATCGGATATCGCCATTACTGTGGGCCGATTTACGCGTTTATAACACTATCGCAATGTGCATTGTGCGCTGATTGCAAGCCGTTATCACTGAGACGCATTGCTTTGACTTAGACCCTCAGGTATGTTCTTGATTATCACGAACACCACTTACAAAACAACCAATCTAGAAGATAATAATGTTAGCGTGTACAAATGAACACATTATGCATTTGATTGGATAATTTTGGGTTCAACATCAGCGTGCAAGTATTATGTCCCATTGCAATGCACAGGTTTTCCCGCACACAGTTATGGCTAGATTGGGCCGTAATCCACCATACGAGCCCAATGTAGTTTGGTGGGTGTTAATGACTATCACTCTAAAGGCCGTATTCTAGAACAAAGCTCAACGTTGATCTGTACTTAAATTGTGTAAGAAAGGAATGGCGCTATTTATCGTATAAAGTGCTATCCCTTCTTAATAGCTTATTGCTTCCCTTCCTTCGAGTTAATATCAACGCTTGTGTCTCGTTCTAGAATACGGGCCTTAGATTGTATTCGCCACCGATAACTTGACGTGCCATTTGAAGCACTGAATCATCTTTAAAACGTGGAAAAAACGTACCAAGTGACTTTTAGTATGCAGTCTCCCGCGGGATTGCCAGACCTCGGATCTAAGCCTCATTGCTCAAAGCACTGAACTACTCTATAACTGTTACCACCTAAGTTAAAATAAGAAAAATTGAGTGTGTTATGAACTCTAGCACCAAAAATCATGTTCATAGAGGGGGACTAGTGGTTCGATACTGAGTCGTCTAGGCAGGTATCACCGCAGTGCCAGATACGTCCCGTTTAATAAGAGTGCTATGCACTTTTGTTTTTCGAGATGAGGGCACTGTAGCAAGTGAAATTACGGGTATAAGAGCCGAACATCTGTTTCTTGGGTGACGGGCGCAGTGCGGCTTGATGAAGATACTGTTTGTCTCCTTCAATGCCGCTCTGTTTGGTCAGTAATATACTTACCATTAGTCACATAAAAATAACACCGCTGACAGGTGCATTTGGAAAAGGAGGCATTAAATTGTGTTGTTAGCTTTTAATCGAAACAGGCCCCTTTTTAGGGAGTTCGTCGTTCTAGAAATATTACCGACTGATATTGTTTTATAGTTCGCTGTAAATTTATGACGACGGAAAAAACATACTGTACATGACATCTTTTTTATCACAACAATCATACACCGCCATGTACTGTCCTGGTAAGATATGATCGTGTATTATAGAAAGGAACGAAATAAAACATTTATTTGAACACAGTTAAAGTTTACACTTTGAGACAATAAATAAAAACATAATTAGTTTGATAACACAAACACCTATTCTAATTTACATGATCATACACCTATTTGTCAGGTACTTGCAAAACATTAACATTTATTCCATATGTAATACAAAAATATCAAAAAAAGAAATACTAAAGATAAAGTATAGAAAAAAGTAAAGTATCCATTAAAAGTAACTCTTTACTTAAAACTTTAAAACGTAAAATTTTTAATGTAAAAGCATTATTATTAAAATATTAATAGGTCTTTTAAAGTTATTAAGGTAAGTACAGCTGCCATCATAAACTTAAAGGAATTTCGTCATAAAAGTTAAAATAGGGTGTGCTTTATATAATGAGCTACGTGTTAAGTATGATATGGATATTTTCTTATTTTGTTATTAAACAATTTAAAAGTATTTAAATTGTTTAATAACAAAAGATCAAAAGTTGTACGTAAATAAAGGATTATTTAAATACTCCAATTGGTCATATACCAAGGCGTAAGTTATGAACTATTATTTTCTCTCATGACTGAATCCCTGAGTATATTAATTTTTATTAAACTTGAAAAGGAGAAGTGATTTTTATACCTATAAATGGATTAGTTGAATTTGAAATAATGAACAATCTTAATTTTTATTAGTGTCTAGGCCAAATCAAGTTCCAGTAATTTTTAAATTGTCTAATCGTATACGAATATTGGAATTTGTACAAATAAAAATGTCTTTATTCAAAATTGTACTTCAATGAGAGAGATATGTTTGTTTTCATCATAGTGCGTAATAATCGGGTGCGGTTACTGATAGCATCTTCGTGGGCGTATTCGTGACGTGCCGCATAGTGGGAATCGATACGATACCCATGAATATTTGAATACTTTAGCCTATGGTATTTTTGTCGCGTCTACTATCGTCTAATTGAAATTGTTTACCAATCGCACGGGGTACCTCTATTTGATGTTAATAGAGCTCAGTAACATTGGGGGAAATACTGATGATATAATCGAATGGATTAATCATTTATTTGGACGGCCGGTCATAACTTGGGTTACTGAAACTCGCTTCGTGACTCGATAAGTCGGTTGGACGGTACATGTCTGGGACATAAAGATATCTTACAAAAGTCTAAAAATGTGCTGAAGTCATACGGAGTTGTCATGTGAATTATTAGGTAATTGTTTACTGTAAAATTGTTTGGAAGGCACTAAACCTTTAACGACAGTAGAAGAAATAAATTTAGATAAAATATGTAAAAACTACTTGTATTTTAAAAAATGCCAGTATTTTTTGAGTAGATACCTACGACTTTTGATTGCTATTTCTTTAATTGCTAACAAATAAATTTTAATCTTTCACAAAACAAAAAATGGTTCTGCATATCATATCAATCAAATTTCCACTGAAATCCGCTCGTTTTCAAAAATACAGCTTCCCTGGCAATTTAAAAAAACGACTCTCCATTAACCCTTTTCTGACCAAATATAGATCAAACCTGTTAACAGGAGGTGGTTTCCGCGTATTCATAAAAGCTGTCGGTTTTTTTTTCAGCTCCGCAAACAAAAGACGAGCGGCGCGTCGTTGGCGCACGCAGTATAGTAAATTACGAAACAGTTCGCATGGAAAATGAAATGCCTGCTTCCGGGCCATTAAGCGATTTGAATTTAACACTCGTCCCTTCATTTTCCTATTACCGCAGAAATTGCGCGTTCTCGCAAACGCACCGAGCAACTTGGTGTAAAATTTATAATACACGAGGTGCGCGTGCGAACGGCTGATTGGCAAACGCCTATTAGTTCACCGAATTAATGTGTTTAATTAACTGGCATTTAGAATTTATAGCCGTAATGAACATACACAATATTTACAACACACCCAACCCGTGCGTATACTGCAATCACGACTATTTAACACTGAAAACTGTTTTCATAATGGTAAGACAGGTTAAATATTTGGAATAGCAAAGCGGTTTATACAGAAAAATAATACAAAAAAGTATATTGTTTTGGTTGCCAAAAACCTAAATGATGTTATATTTACTTTTGTAAACAAATGGAGTGCCGAAGATTACAAATATGTATGTTTATAGCTATTATATATACGTACGATAATGTAGTTATTTTACTACATAAGTTGTATGAGTTTTAGTAGTAGGAAACCTTTAAAAATGTAGGACGTACATTTCCAATATCATAAATTTATTTCCACGGCACTTGCAACATCGAATCAATTACGCAGAACTTGCATTTATAGAAGAGCAAAGTTGCCAAAGTAAATAAATAAGTAAGTTAAACTTGCTGTACTAAATTACAGAAAGGCGATGATATCCAAAAGATATTTTGCGCGCGTATTTTCAAATTTATCTGCTAAAAGCAAACGAAATGAACGAATTAAATAATAACGTGTTCCTCTTTAAAATTTTGAACATAGCAGTTTAAAATCATTTCAGACAAAGAGTACACTAGAACCGTTTATTCAGACGTCTGATCAAAGAGGAATAGAGTAATCGATGTGGAATAAATCAACACAGAACAAATTAAATACGTGTGTGAAGCAATTGAGCTATCGTGGATGTGAGCCAATCCGGTGCTTTTTATCGAGCTCCTTCGGAGGAAATGAAAAAAGAATCGGGAAAGATTCACAGATATAATTCGTTGGAACGTTGCCGTTCGATCACACGGACTCGACAGATGTTGTATTTTACTCAATAATTTTATAACAATCCTTAGGAAAGTGTGAAAATTGCTTTTGCTACGTATGCACTCTTTTCAATCTTCTTTAACTCCATTTATTAGACTCTTATGAAACTTCATAACATCGTATTAAATTTATTTTCAACTAAAATAAGTTTGTTTTTTATAATTACATGAGCATGAATACGAGTGCGGCTTTAACTTTAAAGTATCTAACTCCGCGTAAATGATCATCCATCTTCATTGAGCGTGAAGTGCTTAACTTCACGACAAAATGAAGACACTCCAATACGTAACCAGACTATACATTTTAGTCACAGCGGTTGCCTCAAACAGTAAGTGCCTTTCCACCTTGTTACTTGTGATAAATTGCGCGCAGTTACAGCACTTTATTGGTGTAGATCTAGCTGGGATTAGTATTCAGTAAAAGGGGTTGCGAAGATCAAGTTGCGTTTTTTAATCAAACACATCGCAATCCGTCAATAGGACGCCGCTGACTAAAACAAAGCGATAAATTAAGGCAGGAAGCAGGAGGCGACTGGCGAACGCTCGCCGCTCGTATTGAAAGATTTACTTCCTCTGTTTAATTGCAATAACGGCTAGGCACGTTGGTATCGTATTTTTCTTTTTACACTCCGCCTCTTATTGCCTTCGGGCCGTTAAATAAATTTATGACGCCCGACAAAGTTCAGCCCACCTTGCAGCCTCTGTGGCGGGCTGAAATTAGGTGGAAATGCGAAACAGAAATAAAAAGCCGAGTCTCAGGTGCGTTGTTCCCGCCCAACGGCTAGTGGGATTAGCTCTTGACTCCCGGTTAAATGGCTCGCGCTCATAAAAGTTTCTTAACACTCATAGTTTGGGGCTACCTTCCCGTTGACTAAAATTTCCCTCTCTAAAAACTTTGCCGGACAGCTACGGTGTTTGGGCCTACATACTTTGGGATGTGTCGTTATAGTTAAAAGCACTGGACACGTAACTTTGTTATTTACGGGAGTGCACTCGTTCTCAGATTTTATTCGGTTGAAATTCAATTACATTTTCGTACAATAAATAAGGGAAATTCGGAAACTCACATTAGCGCGCGGCTCCTTTAAAACCTCCGATGTAATCTGAAACAAGGAACAAACACGCCTAAATAACAATAAAATTCTAATAAAAACTTTGAGCACGCAACCGAAATTGTATGGGGAAAATTGACCAAATTATTATTTACGACTGGAAATTAAAACAAGGCATTATGGAAGATTACTTTTCCCCTCTTTCGGGAATGTGACTATTAGATATGTGGTTATGTGCTACTGTTTATGGTAGCGTTTAAATATAATTTACCTTTGTTCATAAAGCAATGGCCAATAAAATATTTATATAATTTATTCAATATAGTAGTAACATGAAACTTAAAACCCTTCAGATTTAAATTGCACTTCTTAATATTGAAATTAAGTGTATCGTTCAAAGTGATTGCATTACTGACTAGCTCCTGCCCACGGCTTCGCTCGCGTTAAGAAGTATTATTTTTATCCCCTACTTTATCCACTAAGTGGTAGATTTTATGAAATGCCTATGATGCCTATGTCATAGCAGCTTTATGAATCAGCCTGTTCAGTTTTAAATTGACAAAACTTCATACATACTTTCATCCCATATTTTATCCCCTTGGGAGTAGAATTAACCAAAGTCCATTCATAGCTGTTACCTCCGTCATACTATCTACCTGCATGCCAAATTTCAGACCGATCCGTGCAGTGGTTATGGCTGTGTGTTAATAGATCACTATGTCAGTCAGTCAGTTACCTTTGAGTTATATATACTTAGATTTACTAATAATATTAATTACTTATACCAATATATTATCATGCTAGTATACTATTTTTATAATAACTAGGCTTTTTCAGATGATTGATCATTAGTTGTAATTATTTATAGCTGTTATGATTAGTTTTAGTAACTTCATGTAAACAAAAATACAGTAATGTTTAGTAGGAATATTTTAACACTCGATATCAACCTGCAAACTTACCCATTAAAATTTTGATTTTCCACAACAAACATGGCGACAAAATCCTACCGTTACACCAAATTTATACCTGAAATTTGACCGTTGTACATATAAAATACAACCTAACCGCAAAATGTTCCGTTGCCAACTTTACCAAATGCCGAGACCAAAGAGCGATTATGAAAACATTTCTCTTTTACGATTCCACATCAAAAGGTTCCGTTGCTACTATTGACCGCTATCAGTCCACATGGATTGTGTTTGGCACGCTAACCTGATATATAGGTACAGCTTAGGAGGTAGGAATTCTTTGGGTACATTTTCTGCCATTGTAGCTATATATGAAAATCTCGATTGAAGAAATATTACAGCGTCTACAGACTATTCCCTGGTCATAAACTATTAATTCCATTCGACGACCCATTTGGTGTTACGGTTGAGACGTCAACTGCAACACCAAGGGTTCCCAGTTCGATCCCAGGCAGTACAAACATTTGTGTGCATGAATATGTCAGTTTGTAATGGTCTGGGTGTTTTCTATGTATAATATGTACGTATTTACAACAAAAAAAATGTATAAGTATGTGTATCCGTTGTTTAGTACCCATAATACAGGCTTCACGCTTAACTTGGGGCTAGATGGCGCTGTGTCATGGATGTCAGTGGATATTTATTTAATTCCCAGTACATTGAGAGCGTTGGTGGCTTATTAGTGTGTACTGTTGCCTTCGGGTCTGAAGAGCGCAGATACCGTCACGTATCAATGTATTTTCGAACATCGTGAGAAAACCTGTGCACGCCTGTGAAGAGATTCAAAGGTTATGCATGAAGTTGGCCAATCTGCACTGGGCACGCGTGGACGACTAAGGCCTATACACCCTTACGGATAGGCTCGTAGTGGGGACGTGTTATGATCTGATGACGATGATTATGATAATGACGGAACATTGATATTAAAAAGACTCGTTAATGTTTCTTATTTTTGAAAAGCTTTATAGTGAGAAATTCAAACAAAATATCTTCCTATTCAATCAAAGTAACGGTGTGATACTGAAATATATATTATTTTATTATAGGTATAATCTTTTTTCTGACGGCAATCCGTTTGTAAATTGTATGTAATATATAAAAAATATCAATGTATAAATAGCTGCATTATATATTTATAAATAGAACATATATTATATCGCATCTATTTATCCATTGATTGTTATTTAATTCAAGTTAAAGATAAAAAAACACATATTCATTAAATCCTATTAAAACAAAATTGTATTTTATTACGAGGTTTTTTTAATACCATGTATGTATATAACATTTGTCTATTAAGCTATGCTATTTTTTGTATATAATAAATTTTACTAGGTGGTAGACTCGGTGCTAAGTCGTTTAGGTAGGTACCACCTTAGTGCCAGATATTGTCCCGTGAAATAGCAGTGTTTTGCACTTCTGTCTTTCGGGATGAGGGCATTGTAACTAGAAAAATTACTGGTTATAAGAGACCTTACATCTGTCGTCTCGGTTGCCGGGCGTGGGGCAGTGTTGACAGAAAAAATACTACTAGTATAAATTTCATTCAATACTGCTTATGTCATGGTTACTCATATCACTTACCACAGTGTGAGTGCACTGACCGTCCCGTTCACTTACAATATAAAAATGTAAGACTTTCATATCGATCTGAAAAGAGCACAATGTACAAAATTGAAGATATTTATGGAGCGAACCCAAAATTTATTCGGAGCATTGCAGTATTTAAAAAATGATAGCACTTCACATCGTATCTGCTCACCCTCCACCGGGCCTAATGTCCGAACCGTAAAATCAAACTCAAGCACCACTTTTATGTTAATGTCTAAAACACAGCATCCTCATTTTCATTCCGGTCTCTCGCCACGTGTCGGAGTTACCTCATTCGTCCTTATAAAGGTTTGAAATTAACATTTTGCACATTTTGTTGTGGCATTTTATACTCATGGACGCAGTGGAGTTCGTAGAACTTCTGTTTCACTAGGATGCTATTACGCTATTGTTGGATTTATACTACTAATTATGACTTCTTTTTATTTTAATGTAATGAAACTAAAAGTAACTTCAAATAACATATTCAGCAAATACTATATATAATAAAATGAAACGAACTTATGTGATTAAGTTTACAAAAATATAAGGCAGTATCACAAAGCAGCGATTGCCTCAACATACTTCTGAATATATATTTTTAGCCCGATTCTCCACTTTTCTCATCTTCCAGCGACTTTTGGTAATTCGTGGCCATGGTAAGGCTCAACGAGATATTATAAATCCCGTGTTTTACATTTTTGTGTTTTGGGATGAAGGCACTGTAGCTAGTAAAAAAAAACCGAGCAAAAGAATCCTAACATTATTGGCAGAAAACAAAAACAGACATTGCTATTAATTTCCACCAACACTTCTTAAAAATATAAGATTTACCGTTAGCACCTGTATGAAACCGGTCCCTTACTGCCCTAATGTTGAAATAATGTACGAACACGTACGAGGCCGCCGTGGCAAAGTTTGTTCGCCCTCTTTTTATTGGGATATACGTTTCTATAAAACTGTAATTAACTATACGGCTGGCCGGGGATTTTTGCAATGAGTGCACCACGTAATTAATGGCATTATTTCGATATGTGGCGACCCTGGGAGCCCTATCATATGGTCGTTGCACTTATTACAGGCGACATGATATTATATTATTTCAAAAATATGAATGTTGAATATTATTTGTTTTCGCAACGAGTTTCGTATTTCGATTTAAGAACTATTCATATTTTAATAGTGGTACATCCCAGTTAATTATTTCAGGGGTCACATATTCTTCATATGTTAATGAACAAGAAAGCATAGATTCATTTATTTTGTAGCGAAATCCATTGAAGAAAACATTTTAGTTTAATGTGTATTTAAACACGTTTATTTTTGACGTTGACTTTAAATAATATTTAAGTTACACTTAAACTTTATAAAAAAATATAATATAAAATTTAATTTTATAATGATGATCACCCTGTAACTTCCACCTACAAGCCCTTATGTATTTTGGAAGAAATACTGTTAATGGAGCGTCGGTGGCTCAATGGTGCGGACTGTCGCCTTCCTACCGGGAGGACTGAGGTTCAAATCCCGACACGTACCAATGTGTTTTCGAATTTTCGAAAATATATGTACGTTATCCGACGCTCTTACGGTGAAGGAAAACATCGTGAGGAAACCTTCATGTACGCCTGCGAAGAGATTCGAAGGTTGTGTGTGAAGTCGTCCAATCCGCACTGGGCCCGCGTGGACGACTAAGGCCTAATCACCCTATACGGGGTAGGCTCGTGCCCCTCGGTGGGGACGTTTAATGAGCTGATGATGATGATGATGATGACTGTTAATGGTAGCTGAGTAGTATTTATCAAAATGTGACCTAAAAATAAAATCAAATAAGAAAACAATACCGTAACTTTAATAGCATATTATATGCACACAAAAGCACCAAGTCACGCAATTCCCCCAAAACAAAAACAAAACAAACAACGTAAACTATTTACCGAGCGTCGTTCTGCAAGCTCATCTATCTAAGATCGGCGAGATATGAAAGAATTACCAAGAATCCTGAACATTCGTTAACTGAGTTGTCCCGTGTCGGCGGGGACGTGTCCAAACAAAATGTAATTTTCTCCCGAAGCGGCTCTTACGTGACCCGACAAAGATATAACGCTTTTATTAAATTATTTCAGCTTTTATAACTAACTGCTACTGACAACGGAAAATTAACGACGCTCCGGTAATAAGATTGACTAATAATAAAAATGTGTACATAGAGTGATAGCAATAATTTAAAATTTTGATAAAGAACAGTCTTTTTTCAGAAGGTATTCACGCCCCAGGGATAATATAAACATAAAGAAGTCATAGTTTATGAGCATAGCGCGTTAGGTTTAAAACGTATTCATGGTAAATTTTAAAATTAATTAATTTTAAATTAATTTATTAAAAGCATGATTTATTAAAGTTAAAATTATTATATGTACATTACACGCATTATTTTAGGAATGCTGACTCTACTAATTTAAGGTACAAAATAAAATAAATTATTATTATTATAGAATGGATGACCAATTCAGGTAATTCCAATAGTTTACTTCATTGAGCATGAAAAAATGATTACATACAAGTTTTTTCTAGTGAAAGTAGTTGTAACAGATGACTACACATTAATTTAGCAAGAATGTTTATCATCGCCTTCAACATAATGAAAATGTTAACTAGTAAATTTTTTTAACCTCATTATATGATTTTGTGCGTGCAAAGTGGTATGTTTCTTTCTCTCTTCTTCTTTTAAAAACTCAAATAAATATAGCGATGCCTTAATTGAGGTTTAGGTTCTATGGTTTCTCATTAGTCTAGTCGTCTTAGCAGTCGGTTGCATGATGTCTTTTTTATTACATTCCTACAAATTTTAGTATATATGTATTTGATAAAAACATAAGTGTAGTTTCTAATATATCAAGTTTTTTGCTGTATTGATATAATATAAAATATTTTTAAAATTATCATTCCACAAGTTTAAAACTGTATTTCTGACTTTGTAAAATTTTAACGTTTTTACAAGTCTTTCGTTCTAAACCATTGTCATTGATTTTAATTAGGCACAACGATATGAAACGCGAACTATTAAATTTCTTTAAAAAAACATTATTTAAATCTAGCCTAAAAGTAGCAGAATTAAAAAAAAAACTACGCCCACCAGTTACCATTACTGCAAATGATTACCAGCCGGAACTGTGGGCAAATATCTATTACATCTCATAATAAATGTGCTCGCACTCGCGACTAGGGGCATAAATATAACGCGACAGTTATATCATTGCAACGGAACTGCGATAAGGAAATGTTCCGTCGACTTGACTTACTTTTGCTTATTATACTTAGTTGGTTTGGTGTAGGATAAATAAGCTTGTACTAAAAACATGAGTGAAGGATTTCATTTTGAAATTTTATCAAACGTCTGCAACATTAGTGAATTGGTCAAGAAACATAATTAACTTCTTTACTCATAATGATACACTACGAGTATATTCGTCCAAGTCAAACCATTGTTACTATTTGAAATCACAATTCCACCGCCAGACTCAACTGTTTACTAAGAATCAATAATCTCATAAAGCACCATCCTTCAAAATCCATTTATGTGATATCAAATAAAATAGTCAGCGGACCATACTATTTATTCTTACTCCGCCCGAGACAGAGATCAAATGGCCTTTGTCTTACCCCTCTTTACTTATTCAAACAAAATTACATATGCCTGCTCCTAGATCGCCATTGCCCGAAATTTTACGCGTTGGAGATAGTGTCATGAATATAAATCTATCGTAAAGGACACCACCGAGAGACAACTGAGTGAATAGTGATGGCGGACGTAGCGTGTCACTTGATATTTTACATTCGCGGGATATTGTGTTAATGCTACTAGTCCCACAAGTGCTGTTAGATATGGAGACGAAAGATGATCTTTGTAAGAAAATGTTCGTATATATAGGTACAATCCGTAATTTATACTTTATGTAGTACAAGTACCTATTAATAGATAATGTAAATATTTATAATTGATATTTAGATTAATTTGTAAAAAATAAATGTATGAATGAATATATTTCATAAAACAAGCGTTGGTGGCTCATTGGTGTGGACTGCTGGCTTCTGATTTGGAGGTGCAGGTTGAAATCCCGCCGTACCAGTCTTTTTGAATTTCAGAAATTATATGTACGTTGATACGACGCTCTTACGGTGAAGGAAAACATCGTAAGGAAACCTGCACACGCCTACAAAGAAATTCAAAGGTTTTGCGTGAAGTCGGCCAATCCGAACTGGGCCTGCGTGGTCGACTACAACCTATACACCTTATACGGGAAGGCTCGTGCCCCTTGGTGGAGACGTATAATGAGCTGATGATGATAAAACAATCAACCCAGAAAACTATCAAAGGATAAAATAAATAAGTAGATTTTGAAAGAAAAGTTGTTATTCAAACTGCATTATAGAACACGTGATAAAAATCACAAGTTGGTTCACACATCCCTATTCGAAGAAGAGTTTACGGCACAGCTCACTTTGCATTCTTTGGACGGGCGACCCTTTATAGCCGTTTTATAGACTCAGGTCCTTTTGCATAAAGCCTCAATACTTGAGTAAGTTTTCGAGTCATGCCGCCGCTGTCGGACCGGTCTTAATGCAGATGCTTACGAAAAACAATTCCTGTGGCAATTCATTTTTATTCTTATTTCATGTATTGGCTAAGCGTTTGTCAGAGTCATCTCATGATATGAAGTTTGGTCTTTATTTCGGACAGAAAATTAGCCTAGCTATTGGCAACGTAACTAACCTCTTGGGTACCTTTTCACATGATGGCAATCTCATACGGGTATTTTAATTTATAAGATACGTAATCTCTATTAATAAAATATCTTATTGAACTTATTTTTATTTTTTTAATATATAAGTTGAAATTAAATAATTTGCAAAGATAAATATTATCTTCATTAATAAATTTACGTCACGAGTTGAATATGATATTAAAGATTAATATGTTAATGCCAATAGCATAATGAATATGAGAACTCGTACATGAAACTTTTACGCATCGTTCAAAAACTCTCCTAGAAGGAAAACTTTTTCAGTGAGTATGAATGACCCCAGAACTTCAGCAAACGTGCTGAATCGCTTAAAGATTCGTCATGTCTGTCTGTCCATCCGTCCGTACGTCACCCTTTTTTCTCCGAAACTATCAGCATTCATCATCATCATCATTACAGCCTAAAATGTCCACTGCTGAACGAAGGCCTCCCCTAATAATTTCCACGCGCGCCGATCACTAGCAGTTGACATCCATCTGCTACCCTTCACCTTAACCAGGTCATCCGTCCATCTGGTTGGGGGTCAGCCTACGCTTCGTTTTTCGTTACGTAGACGACACTCGAGAACCTTTCCGCCCCATCGTCGGTTCTACGCACTATGTGCCCAGCATTATACTGTTAAAATTGTAAGATAATGTATTCTGTGAACCGCTATAAGCGTCTGACAAGAACTTGAAAAAAAATCCCATACATTGCACTGAAACTCAACATTTTAATATGAGTTATATAAACTACGAACTTATGAACATAATAATAAACATTTAAGCATATAAACCTTTAAACAATCCTTGGTTACTTATCGTAGTTAGATGTAGCCAGGGCCCAGTAATTCAAAATATTCACATAGTAAATACTTAGCCCTATTTTACACCAGATGAAATAGTCTCTTGATAGTGGAAAAATCTTATTTGAAACATTCGTCATGTTTGGAGAAATACACTTTAAAATTCAGTAGTCGTATTGGTTAATCGGAAATATTTCGTAACATATACGTTACTTTATTTCTATCACTATTCAACTAGCAAGTCAATGTTTAGTGCCTTCAAAGATCCCTGTTAACTATTAATCCCATTTTCTTTAGCCAGAGATAACGAAACTCATTTAAGATATCTCGCAAACGCCTTTCAGCCGTTTTGGGGTGCAGCACTTCGAAATTAACAGTAGGTCCGTGGAATAGTTTCATGAAAATAAAATTATTAATTAACTATTTTGTTTTTCGTTAAGTTTTTGTCAATAAAGGACATGCAGTTTATACAATGTTTTTTTTAAATTTCAGCATATGTGGCTTAAATGGCTACTTATAATTTATGAAACTGTACATTATTTGATGCTTTTGTAAGCTTATAAAGTTAACTTGGTCAATCCTTTAATGCCCAGGGGAAAAAAATATATGAGTACGGATTTCGAAAGACCTCTTTGTATTTTTTTTTACTTTAAATATATTCTTAAATATTAAACAATTATAATTAACTTTCGACTCCATTGCGGTCCTGTTCCTTAATACGTATTTCGTCCTGAGAAACCAAAGGTTTCTCTTTATGTCTAATAAAATTTTCTTCAAAGTATCCTTAATTGAAAATTCAAATTTATGCATAAGCTCTGATTGTAGAAGCGGGGTTGTAGGAAGAGGCACGGTCCGCGATACTAGCGTTTAAGAGATTCAAGCCTTCCTTGGCTCTTTGGCAAATTACGTAGATGGAAATTACCTCACAGATTAAAAGGACGGACCGAAATTAATTCCCATGGAATTTACGTAAAACGTAGCGCCGCATTTAGCCCTTGGGTAACAAGTTTATGATGATAATAGTCTTGAGATAATAGCTCTTTCCATTGGTTACTAAAATAAATTCGACATCTAATAAAATAATAAAATTTTCACCTTTCGTCTTGGAAAGTAATTTATATGGAATCCACTAAGAACATTACGCCAATATTCGACATTGTGTAAAAGTTTATGACGTCAACAGTCTTAAATTACAGCTCTTTTTTGTGTTATGTTATAAAATGAAATCATAAACAAAGCAAAATTTGACGAGTGTTTCACTTTTATTTAAATAAAAAGAAGAAAAAATTTAAAGAAAATGTTTCAAAGGTTTTCTTGTGACTTATGTTGTTAAACGATAAATAATGTAAGTTTAGAAGTAAATTAATTTTAGTAAGCAAATTCACCTGGTCATAAATATATGGTAGCTTTTTAAAATCTACTTTCAATATAAAAACAAACAAAAGAAAATCGAACACGTTATTACTTAAAATCAAATGATACAAAAAATACATGCTGTTACATCATTTTGAACAATTACGCTTTAATAGCTACTTTTAAAAATTCCGATGGAAAATTATACGTTTAATTGCCAAAAAGCTAAAACATTTGGCAGCTGTAAAATGTATCCCACAGTTAACTATACTTAAAGCAGTGTTTGGTGACAATTAGAATGAATAATTGAATAAAATGATAATTGGTGTCCGATTATGTTATTTACAGGCACAAAGTATAAGGCGCTCGGGCCCAGGACAGTGAAACTTTACTTAGTTAAGTTATTGATCTTACGAAAGTCTTGGAAACTCAAGTACTTAGTAAACTTCTTTAAAAATTAACGGGGATTATGAAGAACCAGTACAAGTAGTTTTAATGCGTTGGCGATAAAGAATTTGTAGTTTTGGGATTAAGGATTAACTTAGATGCCGGCGGCTTTTGTTATGTTTAAATTATTGAATAATTTAATTTGCAGCTCGTCTTTTTTGCAAATAAATGTAGTAAGAACTGATGGTTTTGGAAGGTTATAGATTGGAGAGCACTAATTGGCAACATTCGCAAAGGTCAACCTCAACATGGAAGACAAACAAATAAAATTTGCTAGATGTAGGAAGTTTCCAAGTTGTGGAAGTTTTAGAGCAGATGAATGATCTTTTGGGTCCCTGATCTTCAGGCCAAATCTAACCATACTACATAACCACTTACAAAAAAGGATCTATTACAACAATGCTAGTATGGGACTTTTGTAATCTTTCTTTGGGCCGTAATCCGCACTAATTCAGTAATATTAACGAGTAGGTTGAAGAAACCAGCATTAACAATAACTTAAACTAAATATTTTATTTATTGTTAATGCTGTATTGTTAATAATTTTAAATAACAAGTGGGTTATGGGAACTTCAATTTGGCCGTGATGCCTGTGGTGAGAAGAACCGCTCTTTTAACAATCGATTAAAAAAGGCTAAAGCCTCTTTTCTCTCCACCACGACTGCTTAGGGTGGAGGTGATGGTAAACCCCATCATTTTCATGGAGTAGGTGCAGTAGAGGAATGTAACGAGCTGGTTACATTCCTTTTCTGCAGTTCATGGAAAAGAGAAGGCCTGCATCAAACAACGATCCAGAATGGGAACAATGTTGCGTTAAATTAAAAAAAACCATAAACAATTAAAGGCGGAGGACCGGGATACCTGGCGCAAAATGGAGGAGACCTACGTCCAGCAGTGAACTGCGATAGGTTGAAGAGAGAGAACTAATAAAAACCACTTTACAAAAATATTTATCACCTTATATTGCTCATCATAATTTCAAATTAAGACATGCTTGCTTTGAAATCTTGATTACCATCAGAAAATAAGCATTTTCCCCTCAACGAAATAAAATTTGGAATTGGTGCCCCACAGAGATATTGTAATTAATATATTCATGAAAGAACGACCCCTAATTGAACAAGGTGAGAGCAATAGGGTGTGAATGAAATGAAATACAAAGATTGTGTGCCAGAATAAATTATTTTTAAATCTGTTTAATATTTGAGAATTTTATTTTGAAGACTGTAATTCAAACTTGTAGTCGAAAAATAAGTACTATATGTTCTGATAGTCAGGACATTTTCATAAAAAGGAAATAAAGGAATACGATGTGTTCGAGTTAGTTCAAATATTACGAAAAACAAATTAGGGAATATTTCTTTATTAGAATATTAATCCGTATTATACTCAGTTAAGGTTAATCCGTACTAATCCGTATTAAACCCAGTTAAGGTTTTAGTAAAACTTTGGACCTAATTTTTAATATAAAAATGCAGCAAACACATCGGATCAATTTTGTAATAGCGCTGGTTCCTCAATCCGTAGTGCGTTTACCATAGCCTTTAAAAATGCGAATAACAGAAAATTCGAAATGTATTACCCTTGATGTTATTTAATATATGTTGACATGCCGAACATAATAGTAAATCCTTGTGTTTGTGGATTTGTAAAATTGCTGGGCGAAGTTCTTCCCCATTCTGACCGATAGCCGTTGTAGGAGACGAGTTTAGAAGTGTAGACCGTGTTTTGGCAAGCGTAGCATTGGCCACCATCCGACCCGAAGGAACAATCAATAATTTTTCGAAAGGTGTCTGGTGATGGCTTGATGAGCAAAGAGCAAGACCTAAAAGGTTTAATTCATCTAATGTTTGGACGGTCGCTTACTAATTTAACAGTGCAAGTAATCGGCTTAAAATATAATTATTCTGCATTCTTAAAAGAGAACACAATAGTAGTGAAATTTTCAAGTATCATAGATCAAAAATCTGTCTTAGGACACAGACAGGATGATATCAGAAAATAATAACTATGTTAAGGATTTTCTGTCACCCTGCATCTGTCATAGGTAGGTGTATCATTTATAATTAGCTGAGGGAACTGTCAACCAGTTCATAAATGACTAAAAAATCTTTTACACATTATTTAAGTTAAAACTGCGCAATGGAAAATAAAATAGCTGGCAAAGATTACGTAGAAATTTCCGCTCATTTATGCTTCGGAAGGGAACTTGCGTGTCTTAGAAAGGAAATTCTATACTAGGTTGCATATATGGACCCGTGATCCGGCCCAGAATGACCCACATTTGTCAAACGGACACTGAATAACACCGGCCGACTAAACGAGCTGTATTAACTCCTTTACTTTCAACAGTTTACTCTAAAGCGATTAAATACATAAGGTTAATGTTTGTTTTTATATTATCTACGGTATCAACGGTTGTATTTAATTTTTAGTTAAAAGTCCTAAATTATCGCACAGGACAATCAATAGATTTAGTATTGTGTGAAGTGTTATTGTGTTGTATGGATAAGTAAAATAAAAATGTTTTTTATAACTTTTCCTATCAAAGACAGAGTTTTGCTAGATAGTAACAAAATAATTATGTAAAATATCAGACAATAATATTATTAAAAAAAGTTGTATGAGCAAACCGAAATAGTAACGTTATTTTGAGAAACTAATACAGATACTACAAAATTTTTACATGTGACATAGGATTTGTTATCGTATCCAAAAATTTCACTGCGCTAGTTCCATCTTAAGACTTGGACACAACAATAGTAACTTTGATGACCAGTATAAATAAAATACGTAGGCACCCGTGAAAACGACCTTATACTACCAGATATTTAGAGATGCGGGTTCGAGTTCCATAGTGAAAGGCACTTTGTGTAATCATCATCATGAGTTTATTCAATGTCCCCACCGAGGGGCACGAGCCTACTCGTAAAAGGTGTAGAGGCCTTTGTGGTCCACGCGGGCCCAGTGCGAACTGGCACAAACATTTAATCTCTGTACCAATGTATTTACTAATTTTCGAAATTAAATTTAAGTAATCCGACGCTCCTATGGTGAAGGAAACATCGTGAGGAAACCTCCGTACGCCTGCAAAGAGGTTCAAAGGTTGTGCGTGAAGTTGGCCAATCAGCACTGGGCCCGCGTGGACGACTATTACCTATACACCTCTTACGGGTAGGCTCATGCCCCTCGATGGGGATATTAAACGTCCTGCTGATGATGATGAGTAATGGTATTATAGTTCGCATAAACCTTACAGATTTTAAAAGGATCTTATTGCATTACATGAATGTGAAATATATAATAATTATGAAGTTACATGACCAAAAACATATTTCATAGTATTTTCTCAACAGTGTTAAAAATACCTTATTTAGAATACTGGTCGTGGCATACATATGTGTTTTATCTTAGAGCTTACTGCATTGGCTCACAAAAACCGACGATCTTTTTACAACCACGTATGTTTCGGAATGGCTGTCACATGGTCGCAAAGCAGAAAGCTATTGTATTACTTTCGCGTATTTCGAGCTTGGCATACGTTATAAATATTTATGAAAACACGAACCAAATTAAAATTTGCTGTATAACATTAGCGCGTAAAAGGGTAGTAACAATATCATATTGGACTTTAGTACGAAACTATTCGCATGCGTACGCAGGTTTCCACATGATGTTTTTCTTTACCGTAAAAGCATCGGATAAACATAAAATTGATTTGAACCTGCGACCTCGGAATCGGAAGACAACAGTCCACACCAATGAGCCACCGACGCTCCTTAGCCACAAACGCCGCGACGCTCCTTACTTCTATACATTCGTACATACTGTCGCATTTATGATTCTTTGCTTTTTCTTATTGGACAAGCAATACCAATAGATTTGAATAAATAAGAAGTTAATCAATTAATCAAATAAACGATTAAAGCTAAAAATCTTAATCATTTGGAATTCAATTATGATTAATGAATCTTAATAAAAATTTGTGTTTATGATTTTCAATCAATAATTGTTATCGTTAATCAGAATAACTTTGGGCAACACTGTTATCAGATTAATAGTCAAATTACTCTGGTATTTGGAATTAGGAATATTTTTGTACGTACAAAACAATGACA